>MU188155.1:0-21609 GCA_016904865.1 Pissodes strobi | reverse complement strand
CAGAGGCACATCATTATGAGTTACATTAACCGCAAAGTTGGCGAAAAGAAGGTCAAGGACGGAAATAAGCAAGTTTTTCCCTTTGTATTGAGGTTTTGGTAAGATTTCCAAGAAGTTTATAGTTTTCCAGATTTTCTACAGTGTTATTAAGTCTAAATTTGAGTCTAGCCTTATCTCTCTCCCCCATTAAACATTTTACTCCATATGTTAACCATGGAGCATGTGGCTTAGTTACCCTGAGGAACCTTAGAGGGGCATGCACATTAAATAAACCCAGAATATTATTAGTCAAGTATTTAACTTTATAATCAATATCATGGAAATAATAAGTGTTATCCCAGGCTATGGTTGTCTGTAAATCAGAGAGAAAGTCCCGTTCACTAAAATGTTTGAAATCTCTAATAGCCAAATATTTTTTAAATTTTTTAGTATAAGAAATATTTATGTTACAATATGTCAAAAGATGATCACTCACGCCATTTGAGTCTTTAGTACCACTTTCGGTTAAAATATTTTTATCACTGATAAAAATTGGGTCCAATAGGGTTGCTGTTGTATCAGTCAGACGGGTTGGCTCATCTATTACCCGATAAAAACTATAGCTGTCAAATAATTTGATGGATTTTGAATATTCATCATATTAATATTTAAATCGCCAAAAATTAATATATACTCATATATAGGCAATAGTTCAGGCAAAATGCTATCAAGAATGTTAACACAATCTATTACATTATTTGCTACCCTATAAATAAGACCCACAGATATAGACATTTTTGGATTTATTTTGAGACGCACCTAATAATGCTCATAACCATATGGTGGTACAATATTTTGAAAATTATCACATTAGATTGAGTCTTTTATATAAAATCCTACACCGCCCCCCCTACCCTTGCCCCTATCCCTAAGGTAAAATTTATATCCCTGTATATTAACAATCTCAGTACCTGTCGCTTTTGTTAGCCATGTTTCGGTTACACCAACCACATCAAAACCATTAGTCATAACTAAGTTAGTAAACTCTACAAAACCTGTGAACACCGATCTTAGATTTAAATGAGCAAAGCTAAGTAAATGATTTTTCTTTTGATTTGTTGCCACTTGAAATGATGTAAATTTTCCCTTTACTTAAATACAATAATCTATTCTTTCGCTAATTATTTTTAATATATTTATTCTACATCGGCATTCTCTATCAAGGGCAAGATGTGATGTACTTAGCTTAGAATTAGTATTTTTTCATTTATTTTTATGCAATTTGTACATCTTGTTTCATTTGACTTACAGTCTTTAAAAGTATGATTTCCCGAACATTTTGAGCACACTTTTGATGCAGAGCAGTTTTTAGCCAAATGTCCAAAGCCCATGCAATTAAAACACTGAAGAACATGAACATGGTTGAATACCCATGCTCTTGACCATCCAATATTAATTAACCTTACCTCTGGCTAGTAGCAATTGATGAGTAGTCGGATCCACCTCCAGGATGAGGTATATGGTTTTTTTCCTGTTCTCGCCTTTTTGGAGGATTTTCATGTGAAAATTACCATGCCTCTGTATGTCATTGGACTCTAGAATTTTATCGACTATATTCTCTTCACTGTCTTCCATATTTATGTCTGAGGGTTTCAAATCAACAACTTTAAGTTTAGGTTTTTTCTTAACGGGCTTATCTATGTCATATCTGTTGCCTAATTATTTTTCCATCCTATCCTTCAAAGAATTAATATTGTAATCTACTAAAATGCATAAACTACTAAACAAATATCACCCTGTCGCAAGTTTGAACTTGAACTTGAAGATTGTTATATAAACATTAAAAGCAAACTATAAACAACGCGAGCAATCAACGGGAGCGACTTTGAACCTTATGCATGCAATGATCAGCAATTTCTCTAATATAAATACACTGGCAAACCTTCAGTTCGTCAGACTTTTGGTCTCACCTAAACCAGCTCCAGGGTTAGTCGCATGACTGCTTTTGGTTCAATCCGCTCTTTGGTTAGTCACACGATTGCTAGTTATAATCCTTTTCCTGCCCCAAACCTAGTACTTGGTTAGCCACATCGACTGCTAAGACTAGGGGTTGCACAACCACCACAGTAAAGTCTTGACAAGAAGTTTGTCAGAGTGTTGACATTTTCACAACCAATTATGACTTCCCCATCTTTGGCCATACGGAATTTAGATACATTTAGACCAGCTGGACTAATCTTTTGTTGTGACTGCACTATCCTGGATCTGTTTAGGTTTTATAAGGATCACGGATTCTGATTTGTACATTTTGGAAACTTTAAGTTTCTCTGCAAGTTATCTGACTTGCGAGAGATTTGCTTATCTTTGAGTTCATTATACCGTTTTTCTTTACGCACTAACTCACCTTGTAACTTTGTATTTTCACCAGAACGTCTTTCGCTTTTCTCCTGTAGCTGCTGTACAATCATTTTAAGCAGAAAAATCTCCATTTCAGGACCTTGTATTTTGTTTACATCCGAATTATAGGTTATGTTTTTGGCACAACAAATTACTCGAATATGATCGATGGTTCCTAGCTTTTTCCTTAAATAAATAAATAAATAAATAAATAGCTCTTTATTTCCAACAGTCACCCACTTACAGGAAATATATAAAAAAATATATTATGCCTAATTTTTGTAAGTAAAAAAAATAGAAGAAGTAAATTAATACAAAAAATATGCAGATTATTGTTGCACCTACCAAATAAATTAAATTAAATTAAATAAGCAAACTTAATTCTATCCCAAACACTCAACAACAAAAATATGATACACATCTACAATGCGAATGTTTTAATAAATAGTACAGTATTTACTACAGTTTTGGCATTCAGTGCCGCGAACATAATAATTTACGTTTTATGGATTCTAATGAGTCGAAAAATATATCTATATTACTATAAATTGTGTCAAACATTCTGCAAATGTAGTATATGGGAGATCTGGTTAGCATGTTACTATTAGGGCGCTCGCAATAAAATAAATGCGATCTTCTTGAATTTTGTCTAGGAATGTTTAAAGTTAGTTGATTGAGTAGGCTAATACAGTCAATTTTAAAGTGCAATAGTTTGTACAAAAATACTATCGCTATCATTTCCCTGCGCTCGCCCAAGCAAGTCATGCCAAATCTGCCCAAAAGAAGGGTCTGTGAAGTACCTTGTACTGGATAAAAACCATCCTGCCTAAATGCCAAATATTTAACAAATCTTCTTTGTACAGACTCCAAAGAATCAATGTAAGTTTGATAAATTGGATGCCACACAATAACGGCATATTCCAGCCTTGACCTGACAAATGAATTAAATAAAACTTTTAGTGCTTTCTGGTTTTCAAATGCTCTACAGCTTCTTATGATGAATCCAAGCAATTTTGATGCAGATAACATGACTGACTGCAAATGATCGTTAAACGTAAATTCATAATCAAAAGTTACCCCTAGATCCTTGATAGTGTTACATCGTAATAGTTCCAGAGAATTAATTTTGTACGGATATTTTAATGTGTATTTTTTTCTAGAGTAAGAAACCACAAAGCACTTGGAGACATTTAGGTTAAGTCTATTATTTTCACACCATCCACTCAGCAAATTCAACTCACTTTGTAGTTGTTGGCAGTCAAAAAAGTGGAAACGCTGCAGTAAATCTTTAGGTCATCGGCAAACAGTAATTTTAGGCATGTCAGGCATTCCGCAAGGTCATTTATAAATAACAAAAATAACATTGGTCCTAAGTTCGAACCCTGAGGAACCCCTGACCTGACAACATATTTACAAGACTCAAAGCCGTCCAACTCGACAAACTGAGTCCGTTCCAGCAAATAGGACTCAATCAGTTTAAGCAACTTTCCAGAAAACCCCAGCTCTTTCAATTTATGCAACAAAATATACAAGTCAATTTGGTCAAATGCCTTTTGAAAATCTGTATAGATTACATCAACTTGGCCTTGATTATCGAGAACCGTGCAAATAAACTGAGATAGGCAACCCAAATTAGTGACACATGATCTTTTTTCCATAAACCCATGCTGGTCCAGGGAGATACATGATTTTATTTGATAATAAATTTGACTGTATAAGCAGATTTCAAATAATTTAGAAAAGTTGCTCAATATTGATATAGGTCTGTAATCATGCAAATCACATCTGTCTCCCTTTTTGAATACCGGCGTGACGCGAGCAGTCTTCCAACAAGTTGGAAAACTACCAGTAGTGATAGATAGGTTGAACAAAAAACACAGAGGTGAGGCAACGGCCTGAATACAATCTCTTACGAGAAAACTGGGAATCTGATCAACACCGGCAGTCAATTTGTTTTTAAGCTTCCCTGAAGCAGTAATTATTTCGCTTTCTTCGATTTTTTGAATATTTATAGTTTGATTAGATTCGATATTATTATCAAGCGTAAATAAAGGATTCGAGTCTATAAATACACTTTCAAAGAACTTCGAAAATGCATTGACCTTATCTTGCGATGTCGAGTATTCAATTGGACCATCTTTTAAAACTCGCGGTATCCTCGAAAATCCCTTTCTTGCCTGTATAAAAGACCAGAACTCGGTGCTATCGGTACATATTTTTTCTTCAATTGATTGTATATAACTTTTATAAGCCCTATCGATTAATGTTTTTACGTTTTTTCTTGTATTTTTAAAAATATTGTAAAAGTAGTTTATTTTATGTTTTCGAAAATTTTTGTAAGCTTTTTCTTTCGTTTTTATTAGGTCAATGATTTCCTTAGTATACCAAGTAGGATACACTCTTTTTCTACTCATTTTGTAGGGTACAGTTTCCCGAAATATGCCATCCAGTATACCATAAAAAATCTCGCAAGCATCATTCACATCTGAACAACCATAGACAGTTGCCCAGTCGGCATTAAGTATTCGGCTATATAATAATGGAAAATTGGCCTTCCTAAAGTTGAACGATTTCGAGATGTCCTTGCATATTTCGGGTTGTTCATAATGCTCAGCGCTACCTATCACTGCCACACGTAGGGGGGGATGATAATGATCAATTCTAGTTACAGCCAGCTCATCCTCAACAACTTCGCAATTTAGATTTGAGTATACTAGATCTAAAGTTCTACCTATGCTATTTTTAATTTCATTAAATTGTCTTAAGCCTAACATATTTGAAAAGTTATCTAACAGCTTGCACTTAAAATCGTTTGGATTAATGTACATCATCGGTGCATTAAAATCACCTATTATTAATAAATTTCGATTTTGAACGAAATTTTGCAACGAAAGAGCTTCTATAAATTGTTCGTAGTATGCGACTGAAATTGAAGTTGATATGTATAATACAAGAACAGTAACAAAGTAATAGTTTGACAATATAATCCTACAACCCACAATGTCGATTAATGAAAATTGTCGACTGAAATCCAAAAGATTAATAGGAATTTGTTTATAATCATTCTTGATGGCTAAAAGGACGCCTCCTCCAGTGGTGGCATCATGCGATTGAAGATTACGGTCATGACGATAAACGCTGTAATTACTTGGAAACATTTCCGAGCTAAGCGCATCTTGAAACCAGGTTTCAGAGATTGCATAAATGTCATAAAAATGTTCTGCCACTGCATTGTAGATATAATCGATCTTCGTATTGCCGCCCCGAATATTTTGATAATAGATAAGCAGTTCAGATTTTTCGTGAGGGGGCGACTTTATTGGTTTAAAGACACTATCCTAGGAATACCCTGTATGTGCTTAATTTTTAAATTTTGTTCGCCTTGCTCCTCCCTGGTAGAGAGCTGTTGCTTCAGATCCCGATAATAGCTCTGCTGTTTAGGGGTTTTATCAAATGCAATTGCGATATGCTTCATAGCGTCGTTTTGCTTGAGTTTATTGGCATTTTTTATCAGTTCATGCACCAAACTTTCATTTTGAAGGGTTATTTTTATTGGCCTAGATCTAGTGGAGTTAGGATCATACTTGCCCAACCTATTAAAATAAATGTTTTCCGTTTGCATATCAGGACAAATAGCATTCATGATTTGAGTAATATCGGATTTTTCTGTGCTAATTCTCTCATCCTTCGAAAGCGTTGATGATTGTTCCTTAATATTAAAGATAATAATATTTTTTTTGCGTATGTTGCGATCATTTATTTCAGTTATTATTTCCTCAAAATGTGAGGGAGACAGTGAAGAAAGCTCCCCACCATTGCCCGTGTTCATATCTTGTATTTTATTTTCAAGTTGAGTAATTTTGATTATAAGCTTTGATATCTCTTTTTCAACAACGTTCTTAATATTCGCAAATTGTTCGATGTTGGTATTGCACTGTTTGCACAAAATTTTGAGAGAGCGCGCCTTATTTCTGGTAAGACGCGTGTAGTCGTCCTTGGAAAGACCCGTGCAATCGATATGCATACTACCTTTGCAGGCGTCGCACTGAATATTTGTTCCGCGACCGATCTCAGCATTACAATTTACACATCCCACCATCGCATCAAATATAAATATTTGGCAACAGGCTGAACAACTTAGACGGTAACTGTTGTGATCAATAATGGCGATTCCAAGCAGCGAAAGAACACAAAAATCTGAAATTCATTAGACTTACGGTCTGTTTTTCACTATCCAACTTGGCCACAGCAAAACTTTAAGTCACTAATTCACTATTTTCACTTTTGTAAACAATTAACATTCAGTATTTTGGATTTTATAGCTTAATTAGAGATTGCCGAAGCAACACAAACAAACAACTTGAATGATAAGCAGCACCACAAATTGCACAAATCACACAACCATTTAAAGAGGTTGCGCTCTTCTTCACACAACATTTGAAGAAAAACTCAGGAGGTTCGCCGTCGACAGCAAAATCGCTCGCCATCTTTTTTGCACCTTAACAGTTAACAGTGGCATCGCCATGAACACTCTAAATGACAGTCCGTCCCACCCAGAAGAATTCTTGTTTTTCATGTTGCGTAAAGCATCCTTTATTTCAGTTGGGTCTGTTGGCCTAAGGAAAAATATTTCAGTAACCTGAACCTTGTTTAATTATGATCCCGGATCGGCATCAGATAGCGGCAAGTTTTCGGAGAGAGTCAGTTAAAAATCATTTTTACAGAAAATTTAATTTAATTAAAATATTTAGTATATTAACTACTCCATCTGAGCCAGTACTTTTTCCTTTATCAAGCGAAGCAAGCCTCTGATAAACAACTTCGTAGGTAAAGTAATGATTAGAAAGAAATGCACATTCTTTTTCGTCCACTGTAAAAGGATGATGTGCTGAGTAATTTCGATAACAAGTTCCAAAATATTCGGCAAAAGCGGCAGCTACTTCTTTGGCGGTATGCTTCTTTTGTTTCTCAAGCTCCATATGTTTAGGAATACCGTCATCCCTTTTAAGCAAATTTATGTAAGACCAAAAATACTTAATATTTTTGGGAGTCGTCTGTTCTACACTCGAAACATATAAAAGATAACTGAGTTCTATTAGATGCTTTGACTCCCCGCGAAGCATTGAATATTGTTTGTAATCATCCCGACTTATTGTTCGTTTGTATTTTTTGTACGCCTTATTCTTCCTGTTCATAAGTTTCCTAGTTTCATGCGTGTACCACTTAGGATGTTTGCTGATTTTGAACTTTTTCTTTGGAACATATTATTAAATAGCTTTGAACAACGTTTTATAGAAGTACTCAACGGCTAAATCCACATCACTGCATTGATCCAACCATTCCCAGTTAATTTTTAAGAAGTAATCATACAAATTATTATGATAGTCAACTTTGCTAAAATTATAGGCTATACCCGGACCGTTTTTCAACGTAGGGAACAAGGCTAAAGAGAAAATCATCTCTACTCAGTGGTGAAGGTGCAGACTGCAGAAAGAAGTCTTCCAAATCGTCACAAAAAACAAGATCGAGATACTTTCCAAATTCGTTAACCACATGGTTAACATGATGAAGTTCATTAAGAAATATTCCAGTAATTAGATTTTCCGTTTCTATTGAAGGCAAATCAGAGGGTACGTTCATCTTCGGTCCATTTAACACTCGACAAATTAAAGTACCCAGTAACCAACACTTTGGCTCTTTTGTGCTTGCGTTTTAATGCTTCCAATGTCTGTACAAACTTTCGGTATGATTCCACCGGTGATTTTGGAGGAAAATAGGCACATCCAATAATAATGTCATTGTTATTGTCCCATAAGTACCCACATGTCATCAAAGGTAGGATCTTTGGAATATGGCAATAAATTAGTGTCATAACAAGACCTAAGAGCTATCAGTGTTCCACCACCTCTTGTACAATTGAGGGCTCCATAGTTTCTGTCAGTCCTGTATACTGTGTAATTTGAATCCAAAATTTCGGTGCTGTAGCTGCTATCCGTCAACCAGTTTTCCGGTGCGGGCGCACGGGAAAAGTTTTCCCGCCCTCTAATTTTGCGGGCGCATCGGAAATACTTTCTTTGCTCTACAGAGACGTCGAAAATTATAGTTTTCGAGGGGTATTATGAAAAATACTTTTCATAATACCTCTCTGAAAACTATCAATTTCGATATCCCTGCAGAGTGTAGAGCAAAGCAAGTACTCTTTCCGGTGCGCCCGCACAGGAAAAGTTTTCCCGCTCTCTAATTTTAAGTGCTAAATTTGCAGTTATTTAGTTACAAAATAAGCATAAAGTATAATAAATCGGGATAAAATTAGACAACGATGCAGTATATAAAATTAATACATTTTAGCGTCAATAGTCTAATTTTTAAGTAAAATTATTTTATTTATTCTGACCTAACTTAAAAACTGTACTAGTTTGGGTTAGTTGATGTGGTCAAAGCCGTCGATGCTCCAAAATTATTTAAAGTCACAAATACATCAAAATTAGCTGCCTATTCAATCACAATAATCCATACAGACACATTTCCATAGCAACGCTTGATAAATATTAGATGCCTGTGTCTTGCTCGACTTCCAAGTTTGATGTTTGCTTACATTTTATTTTAAAATGTATTATGACATGATTTTGGATACGTAAAATTATAATAATTTTATGTTTGTTTTGATTTCAGAGAGGTATTATGAAAAATATCGTTCATTACACGTTCAAAAACAGCTTTTTCCCGCGCTTGCTTGTAGAAACTGTCCGCACCGGAAAAACCTAGTTTCCGGACTGGTAATGAAATTTACTATTACGAAATATTCGAGAAAATGCTGAAAATGGATGTAAGCTTCAACCCATAGGCGGAACGTAATGATGGAGAAAGTCAGAGTTTTCATTAAACGACTTCATGATGCGTTTTAGAGGGGTTAGATGCATTTTTAATGAAGTCATCATTGGCCGAGATTCGATGCCTCCTGAGTTCTTTTTTTATATTTAAGTCTAAACTGATTCCTGGTTTTTCTATTTTCCTCCGATTTATTCATTTTACAGTAATCATTAAGAAAATTAAGTTTATCTCGCATAATTCTCAGCTCATCATAAAACCAGAGTACTCTTAAGGAATTATTTTCGCAGCGTATGCGTTTTTCTGGAAAAGATTTTTCAAAAGCCATCCCAAACAGCACACGATATCCAACGGACATCCCGAAATTGTCCAAAATAGGTACAGTCCTTTTTCAAACATCCATTGGATGACTCAATTTTGGACGTCCATTGGTTGTCCAGGATATACGTGAACGTCCAATGGATGTTTATTAAAAGACATGGTTTTTCTTGCTTCAAATTATATGGTTCTCCCTACGTTTAATTATACACCTTTTAAATATAGACCGGAAAATATTAAATACAAACTTGCTTAATTTTATCTCAAATTTGCCTAGTGTTTTTCTTAGGTTCTGCTCGATTAACTATATAATGACTAAGTATGCAAGATGTATATGTAGTATATATTAATATAATTCCTCTTAATTGAAATCATCGCGTTTTTTATCATTTTCTAATATTTTCTATTATTTTAACAAGAACAGCTTACAGCGACCTAGAGAAAAGGCAATATAAGTTCCCAACATTCGAATCGCCCGCACATAATTCTGACCAATAGAAATTACGACTAACATAGCCATATTAGCCATTCTGAATATAAAGATGGAGTAGCAATTATTGATTTCAACGCGGGACGCGAACCAACATCAGCCTGCCCTTGTGAGGCTGCGAAATAGAAAAGGACGCGTATTTCGCGACTTCATTTGGGTTAGTTTGGAGCACGGCAGCTGATGTGATCTAAGCCGTTTTTTTTTGCTAATACGGTTCAAACTGGTTTGAAAACATTGTATTTTCTTGTCAAATAGTGACGTTGCGGTTGCTTTGTGTTGAACCGTATTCAAAAACAATCTGGACATGCATTTGAACCACTTCACCATCTTTCTCTTTTGACCGTGTCGTTGTCATATGTCATGTACGTCCGAAGTCTGGGTTTGTTGTTATTGAATCTGGGTTATGTTTTGTCGTATTTCAGTAAATATAAAAATATATGTAAATAAATTAGTTATTTAATAACTATACGGTATTGTTAATTTATGAGTAATGAAAAACTAAAATTAGAAATGGAAGGTATATAGTTCAAATTCAAATTGATGATTATTTGTTATTATCCCTGGATGTGGAAACGGCTAATCAATTAGAAAATGGTAATTTAAATTTTTTACCCAGGCAAATAGCATAATGGCCTACCTATTATTGTATTTGAAAAAAAAACATCCAGGGCTTAGATCCTTTGCATCTAAACAATACAGCAATAAAGGCAAATGATCATTTTCATTAAGTAGCAGTGGAAGTAATGCTGTTACTTTGTGCATCGTGGCTTTATAATAAAATCAAACCGAAATTCAAATACAAACATCCTAAATAAAAATTAAAATAACAAATATGAGAGGACAGATGACAGATGGCATGACATGACGCTCCGGTTTAAAACAAGACATTTTCTTGGCAGCCCAAATGATGACGTTGCGTTTTAAATGCGGTTTAAATACATTGTAGAATACGGTTAACAAGAAAAAACGACTCTAGTTTCCGAACCGAATCGAATATTTACCGTAACGTAACCCAGTTTTTTCATGTTTGTCGTTTGTTTTGTCGTGTGGGGTTGTTTTTTGGCTTGGCTTGGCACTTTTAGCGCGTTTTTTCCGAAGAGAGCATAAAGAGTGAGAAGTGAATGTGATATTATTATTTAAAAACTTTTTCTATTGTAGTTTTATGGTAAGTACATCCGTTTTTTATTTATAATGCCTAATAAGATTCGGGCTAAGATTTCAAGACGTAACTATAGACGAGAGAAAAGTAGTAAAGACCTTTTTTTAACAAATTTAGCAACAACTTCCTCTGAAAATAAAGCAGGCCAATGCAGTTCGACACTAGGTGAAAAACTGCAGTACCCTGGCTCTTCTTTATATGGTGCATCGACCCACAGAATCGGTGATACATCTTGCTCAGGCCAGAATCTTAGAGACAGTCAAACTTTTCCCGATAAAATTGAGACACCGCCTGAAGAATTAATCGCAGTTGAATATGATGCCATTAGTATTTCAAGCTTGGGTCAAGAATTTTTTTTTCAGGAATTTTATTAATGATGATAGTAGTTTGCGGAGCATTCAGCCCGAGACTCAACCACTTCATTTATCGTTGGCTTCATGGGCTACCAAAAATAATATTACTCATGCTGCAATCAATGACTTATTATCTCTTCTAAAGCATTATCATCATAATGACTTGCCCATTGATGCCCGAACCTTATTGAAAACTCCAAGGAGTATTAAGGCAATTAAAGTAGTTGAGCCAGGACAATATTTTCACTTTGGTCAACAGAAATGTCTAGAAAATCTTCTTTCAAAATATGACAATATTGATAGCCTAAGTTGTGTCGAGCTTTACATCAACATTGATGGCCTTCCACTTTTTAAAAGTTCTCAACAGCAAGTTTATCCCATTCAATGCAGGTTAGTTCAGAACTGCAAAAACGTTGATATGGTTGGTATATGTTAATAGAAGTTTTTCGCATCCAACACATAAATTAGAAAAGGAGGTTTTTTCAGCTTTTTGGACCGTTTTATTAAATTATTGTTACTAAATGGCCAACGTTTCGGCACTAGTTTGTGCCATCATCAGGGCTGCAATAAGAGAGAAAAATTGTTTAGTTATCGTGATCGGGCCTGATACATTAAGTATAGATTATTTGTGAAATCAAAAACTAACTAGGTTGTACAGAATTATGAGGTATACCTATAGAACACGTTTGGGTTATTTAATTGATGAGTAAAACATAACGAAATTGAAATTGAAAAGAAAGAGGAAGTCCGTTAAACAAACTCACCCAGCAACCTAGAGTTGGGCATAAATGAAATGCCTTGTTGAACCCATAGGGATCACAACACGTACACAAAAAAAAAACAATAACAAACACCGAGAGCAGTTGCTCAGGTCACGTTCAAGGCTTACTAAATTTAATAAATACAGCAGGTTAGTGAAGGAAAAGATCGATAATATTAGTAGCAGGAGATGGACCGTTCGCAAATTAGGACAATTAAAACGTTTTTATGAGGTTGTTATAGACAATATTTAAATTTTGGGTATCAGTATTTAAATTAACTGTGTATGGGTGTTTTTGGATGTATGCCATTTCCAAAAACAATCTTTTCTTTAAATTAGCCTCCTTCCCCAATATCGTGGTATTTGAAAAATCAAAATTGTGCCCTTCTGAAAAATGGTGAACAGCTAGTCCACTTTTAGGGTTATCAGCATATATAATATTGCAGTCTCGTTTGTGTTGAGATAATCTTTTTTGAAGGTGTTGAGTTGTTTGCCCTATATATGTAAATTGGCAATTACTGCATGGCACTTTGTATATTACGTCCCGTTGTTGTGGCAAGAGCACTGGATCTTTGATTCTTGAAAAAAGGCCTCTGACTGTTTTTATATTATAGAAAGCAATTTGGGAATTTGCAGAAGAGAGCTTCTTTGAAAGGCATTCTGATAGTTCCTTAATGTAGGGGATTTTAAAAAAACTTTTTGTTTGTTGTAACTGTGGACACATTTATTTGATTTTGAGTTTGATTGGAATTAAAAATATTATTTATAAGAGAGTTTGGGTAACTGTTCAAAAGTAATGTTTCGCGTAATTGAGAAAGATTCTTTTTCCAAAATTGTTGATCTGAGAGTTTAAATACTTTATGTTTGTATTGTTTTACTATATTAATTTTTTGATGTATAGGATGACAAGATTTATAATTAAGAATTCTGTTTGAACTGCTAGGTTTTTTATACAAGTCGCAGATAATTGCCCCATTGGTATTTATTACCACGATATCTAAAAAGGGAATACAATAGTCTTTTTCAACTTCTAAAGTGAATTGTAGCTTAGGATCTATGCTATTAAAAGTATCTAAAACATAGTCCATTCTATTGGAGGGGATGGTTGTAAGGGTGTCATCAACGTATATAAAAAGGAATGGGAGGGGGAAATCTAGAAGGGTGGTTACGGTTTCAGCCACATGGTTCATGATTAAATTCGCCAATATTGGACTAAGTGGGTCTCCCATTGGTGTACCAAAGCATTGTTTAAAAAAAATTCCTTTGTATATAAAAAAGCTAGCATTAAAAATGAAGTTGACGAGTTGTTTAAACGATTCCTTATCAATGACAGTGTATTGTGAAACCGAAGTCCAAGTAGAGTCAATTATTTGTAAAACCAAGCTTCTGGGTATGTTTGTAAACAATGACTTAACATCCAGTGAAACTAAAGAATAACCTGTTGGAATTGTGTGGTTTTTTAATTTTTCAACCACCTCAAACGAGTTCTTTACATTGAATTTAAATTGAGGAAAGAGATTAGAAAGAATGTTATTAAGGAATTTACACAAATTATAAGCTGGTGAATCTATGCATGAAACTATAGGTCGTAGGGGTCTGTTATTTTTGTGTAGTTTAGGTAAACCGTATATCCGCGGTGCTAATGCATTATTATTTTTAATATTTTGCTAGTACGTTCATCAATAAAATTATTATCTTTGCGCATATTCACCAGTCTATTATTTTCTGTCTGGTACTTATTTGTAGGGTCTTTTGTTAATTTTAAGTATGTTTCCTCATCATTTATTAAATGTGACATCTTTTCTTCGTATTCCACTCTCTCAATTATTGCCGTTGCATTGCCTTTATCTGCTGGTAAAACTAATAAATTAAGGTTATTTTTTAGGAAAATTTTTGTTTGAATATATTCTTTTTTCAAAAAAAATTTTTTAGAAAAATTATTTTTGAAAGTTTTCCATAGGTCCAAGTTTTTCCGAAATTCCCACTCTGAAATTATTGACTGATGTAGAGTACTGCATAGAACAAAATCCGGATATAGTAGACAAAGAAATTGTTCGCGCACAGTCAACCAATATTATAACTAACCATTTACAAAAACTCAAAAATAATTTTTCTAAAAAAATTTTTTTGAAAAAAGAATATATTCAAACAAAAATTTTCCTAAAAAATAACCCTAATTTATTAGTTTTACCAGCAGATAAAGGCAATGCAACGGCAATAATTGAAAGAGTGGAATACGAAGAAAAGATGCCACATTTAATAAATGATGAGGAAACATACTTAAAATTAACAAAAGACCCTACAAATAAGTACCAGACAGAAAATAATAGACTGGTGAATATGCTCAAAGATGATAATTTTATTGATGACCGTACTAGCAAAATATTAAAAAATAATAATGCATTAGCACCGCGGATATACGGTTTACCTAAACTACACAAAAATAACAGACCCCTACGACCTATAGTTTCATGCATAGATTCACCAGCTTATAATTTGTCTAAATTCCTTAATAACATTCTTTCTAATCTCATTCCTCAATTTAAATTCAATGCAAAGAACTCGTTTGAGGTGGTTGAAAAATTAAAAAACCACACAATTCCAACAGGTTATTCTTTAGTTTCACTGGATGTTAAGTCATTGTTTACAAACATACCCAGAAGCTTGGTTTTACAAATAATTGACTCTACTTGGACTTCGGTTTCACAATACACTGTCATTGATAAGGAATCGTTTAAACAACTCGTCAACTTCATTTTTAATGCTAGCTTTTTTATATACAAAGGAATTTTTTTTAAACAATGCTTTGGTACACCAATGGGAGACCCACTTAGTCCAATATTGGCGAATTTAATCATGAACCATGTGGCTGAAACCGTAACCACCCTTCTAGATTTCCCCCTCCCATTCCTTTTTATATACGTTGATGACACCCTTACAACCATCCCCTCCAATAGAATGGACTATGTTTTAGATACTTTTAATAGCATAGATCCTAAGCTACAATTCACTTTAGAAGTTGAAAAAGACTATTGTATTCCCTTTTTAGATATCGTGGTAATAAATACCAATGGGGCAATTATCTGCGACTTGTATAAAAAACCTAGCAGTTCAAACAGAATTCTTAATTATAAATCTTGTCATCCTATACATCAAAAAATTAATATAGTAAAACAATACAAACATAAAGTATTTAAACTCTCAGATCAACAATTTTGGAAAAAGAATCTTTCTCAATTACGCGAAACATTACTTTTGAACAGTTACCCAAACTCTCTTATAAATAATATTTTTAATTCCAATCAAACTCAAAATCAAATAAATGTGTCCACAGTTACAACAAACAAAAAGTTTTTTTAAAATCCCCTACATTAAGGAACTATCAGAATGCCTTTCAAAGAAGCTCTCTTCTGCAAATTCCCAAATTGCTTTCTATAATATAAAAACAGTCAGAGGCCTTTTTTCAAGAATCAAAGATCCAGTGCTCTTGCCACAACAACGGGACGTAATATACAAAGTGCCATGCAGTAATTGCCAATTTACATATATAGGGCAAACAACTCAACACCTTCAAAAAAGATTATCTCAACACAAACGAGACTGCAATATTATATATGCTGATAACCCTAAAAGTGGACTAGCTGTTCACCATTTTTCAGAAGGGCACAATTTTGATTTTTCAAATACCACGATATTGGGGAAGGAGGCTAATTTAAAGAAAAGATTGTTTTTGGAAATGGCATACATCCAAAAACACCCATACACAGTTAATTTAAATACTGATACCCAAAATTTAAATATTATCTATAACAACCTCATAAAAACGTTTTAATTGTCCTAATTTGCGAACGGTCCATCTCCTGCTACTAATATTATCGATCTTTTCCTTCACTAACCTGCTGTATTTATTAAATTTAGTAAGCCTTGAACGTGACCTGAGCAACTGCTGTCGGTGTTTGTTATTGTTTTTTTTTGTGTACGTGTTGTGATCCCTATGGGTTCAACAAGGCATTTCATTTATGCCCAACTCTAGGTTGCTGGGTGAGTTTGTTTAACGGACTTCCTCTTTCTTTTCAATTTCAATTTCGTTATGTTTTACTCATCAATTAAATAACCCAAACGTGTTCTATAGGTATACCTCATAATTCTGTACAACCTAGTTAGTTTTTGATTTCACAAATAATCTATACTTAATGTATCAGGCCCGATCACGATAACTAAACAATTTTTTCTCTCTTATTGCAGCCCTGATGATGGCACAAACTAGTGCCGACACGTTGGCCATTTAGTAACAATAATTTAATAAAACGGTCCAAAAAGCTGAAAAACCTCCTTTTCTGGTATATACTGTGGGCATGAAAAACCTAAAAATGTTAATTTGTTTTTGCAAGATTTTGTCAACGATGTCAATAATTACATTTCCAATGGAATCAATTTTAAGGGTCATCATTTTGCTTTTCAGATTAAAGGGTTTATTTGTGATGTTCCAGCAAAATGCTATATTACACAAACAAAGGGACATTTTGGGTATTTTTCTTGCTCAAAGTGTGATACTGAGGGTTCATATATTCAGGGAAGAGTTTGTTTTCCAGATTTAACTTTTAACTTAAGAACAAATGCTGACTTCATACAGAAAAGTCACCCAGAACACCACATTGGTACTTCAGTATTAGAATCTCTTTCACATCAGGATATGATCAATGATTTTGCTCTAGATCCCATGCATCTGCTGTATTTGGGCGTTGTAAAAAAACTAGTAGTTAATTTATGGTGTAACGGAAAGCCGCCTTCAAAACTATCTTATTCTCAAATCCAAGAAATATCACAAAAGTTGATTAATTTAAAGGTAAACATACCATGTGAATTTAATAGAAGACCAAGGTCTCTTATGGAAAGCAATAGGTGGAAGGCCACTGAGTTTAGGCAGTTTTTATTATATTCTGGACCACTAGTTCTAAAATCAGTAATTTCAGATGATATGTATTTGAATTTTCTTACTTTGCATGTAGCAGCAAGAATTCTGTCAAGTTCAAAATTAATAAATTCATATTTAGACTATGCAAGTGTTCTGCTCATATATTTTGTTAAATCATTTATCATTCTGTATGGGAAAGAAAATGTTTCTCATAATGTTCACAATTTGCTGCATTTATCTGAAGATTGCAAACGTTTTGGGGTCTTAGATGACTATAGTGCTTTTTCATTCGAAAATTATATGCAGGAAATTTTAAAATTTATTCGTAAAAATGACACACCTTTGCAACAAATAATATTAAGAAAGAGTGAAATTGATAATAATTTAAAAGATTTTCGTACACCTTCAGTAAACTATCCCCATCCTTCAAAAGAACATTTTGGAGGCCCTGTTTTAAACTTAATGGGGCAACAATTTGAGTGTATACAATTCAGTCAGTTTACTCTTAAAATCTCTGAGCCTGATAATTGTTGCTGTCTTGAAAATGGGGACATTATTATTATCAAAAATTTTGTAATTGCTGATGGAGATATATTCGCCATCGGGTCAAAATTTATCGAACTGAAGAATTTCTATGAAAAACCATGTTTGTCATCAGTTTTATTTACATACTTAGTTAACACTCAAGATGTTTCTGCAGTAGAGGCATGGCCAATTGGTGTTGTAGATTATAAATGCATTAAAATGAGATTTGCAGGAAATGAGTACGTTGTCATGCCACTCTTGCACTCTTAAAATTATTTTTATTGAAAGGAAAATATATTTTTTGTCTACTAAAATGCCTAACACTTATTTATTTATTCAATAGTTTATTTCAAAATAGTGATATGAAAAAAATGGAAAATAATAATAAAAAGTTCATCTTTAAACACATACAGCGAAAGACCGTCAGAAATGTGGACACATTATCATATGGGTAAGGTTGTGCCTGGTTAATTAACCGAGAATTTCCCATATTTTGTCTGGTCAATTTAAATAAAAAATGCAGATTTTTTTCACAGCTCTTGTATTATTTTACATTTTCTACCATATGAAAAAAGAAACAATGATTTTGACCGTTATTTGGTCATATGCTTGGTCAAAAGACCAAAATAATTTTGACCCGTCAAAAGCACAACTTTATACATATGGGAAACTTTTTTTATCATTGATTTCTCAGAAAATGTTCTTCTTGATAAAACTTGGAGCATAAAGGAAAACAGTGTTTCCGTCGACAAATTTAGGTGAGATATACAGGGAGCGCAAAAAATAAAGAAAAATCTGAGTTTACCAAATGAAAAATATTTCAAATTGCCATTTTTTTAAACAGCAGCTCTAAAAAAAATCAAACATTTTATTTTACCTCTTATGAAACTAAGGATTTTTGCTTTTTAGATCTGCTGTTTCAAAAATGGCAATTTGAAATATTTTTCATTTGGTAAACTCAGATTTTTCTTTATTTTTTGCGCTCCCTGTATATCTCACCTAAATTTTGTCGACAGCAAAATTGTTATTTCTTTATGTGCCAACTTTTATTAAGGATAAAATTTCCTGAGACATCAATAATAAAAAAGTTTCCCATGTGTCCAAATTTCTGACAGTCAATTATTAAGCAGTTTTTTTTTAATTTCATTGTGGTTGTCATGTTTGTGATCCATACAGATACCAAATTCTAATGATGTGCAAAAAGTACAAAAATTAGGACTTTTGGAAACAAAAATATTTGATATTTGAAACTTTGAGATGGTAGATTTAAAGAATATCAAAATACATACAAACAAAAAAGCTCCAGAAGTTTTTTCGTGAGAAGTACAATTTTTGAATATCCAACTTTATGGCGGCCACTGTTAACTGAGTTTAGAAAAAAATTATTGCCTGGAGTCTTGTAGATTTATACTTTATATTTAATGCCAGTATTTTTTTCCCCAACATATGTCTTCCTCGTCTCACATGGAGAACCTTACGTGGACTATAGTCGAGTTCAAAGATAGTAACACAGTTGAAGCAGTGCCAACATCATGGATTATTGGCGATCGGTGCTACTGGCCCCCAGCATCTAAAGACAGGCTTCAGTCGGAAATAAAAAATGTAGCATTCCCAATGATGCTTGGCCCCTATATTATGTTCGTGTATTTAAAAATGCTACTTATGGTAAGTTCCAGAATGCACATTTATCAGTGTCACGAATGTAGTCAAATTCAGAGGTGCAATTTTCGTTGGTGTAGTATAGTAATTAATAAAAAACCTTTTCATTATTGGTTTCTCAGAGCTTTGTTCTTGACAGAAGGCTTTGCATAAAGAATAAACACTTATGATGTTACTAAATTTCATGTCATATAGGTATAAGTACGGGGTGCGCAAAAAGTATAAAAAAGTGATTTTTCAAAAAAGGAAATTTTGAAACATAAAATACAACCAGAAAAGTTCCATAAAGTTTTTTCGTATGCAGTACATCCTGAGTCAAGTGGTGTCAAAAAGAACGAACATTGTAATATTTTCGATTTTAGTTGGTTCACAGCTTCTCAGTGGATTTAAAAACAAACAAACTTGTTTATTACTTTTAAAACTATATACATTTTTTAGAAAAAATGTGAATATGAAAAAAACGCCTATGGAAAATAAATTCTTGTTAAGGAACTTATTTACTGCTTTAAAAAAAATAAGAGCACCATAAAAATGTTACATGCAAATACTGTTTCTGAATATATACAGTATGGTTGGTCACACCTTACATATAATGCGAAATTTATTTTGAAATGCACTGTATAATTTGGTAAAAATCATTTTCGAAAGCCTTACAGCTGTACTACTATGCTTTTCAGATTCCTACAGTACAGCCAGAATAAAGGCCAAAAAGGCTGAGGAAACTTCAGACTTGAATTCTGATCTTGACGAAGTAAAAAGAAAAACAAAACCAAGAAAAATAACATCTTCAGACTCTGAGGTAGAGGAATGTAATAGTTTTTTTTTATGGCAGTGGCACACACACTAAAGGGAGACCCTATGGCGCTCGACGAGCGGTGTGTGTGCGAAGATATTGATTAACACGGCTCTTGAATATTTGTAAGTTGTAATTAGTGGGAAACAGGTGTCCTTGTTTGGATGATCCACCAACCCCGCCAGCCTTATCTCAATTGAGGCTTCAACCGAAGAAAAAAAGAGTGGGTTAACACTATATTTAAATTTAGCAGTCAAGGCCACTCATTTATGCTTGCCTAAATTTTCCCCAACTAACTATACATTTGATTCACAAACACAATAAAGGAATATTTCTTGCTGACTGTACTATCAAACAGTGGGACTGATTTTGACCTTGTTTTATTGATGAAAATTACTACAAAGTTTAGTCAAATAAAGAGTTATTGTCCATGTTTTTTGCCAAATAGTGACGATTATAGAGCTTTCTAAAAGCCAACATCATTGCTTATTTCTGTGAATGTTTATATTTATTTAAAAAAAAATGTTTTTTCTACTACCGTGCGTAAAATACCCACTTTACGCACTCTCTAAGATTCGTAAAATAGGCCTTTTTAATGTGCAGTGCGTAAAGTAAGGTATTTTACGCACTAGTGCGTAAAGTAAAGCTGACATATTTTTTGACGTTTAGGGCAGTGCGTAAAATAATATATTTTACGCACTAGTGCGTAAAATAATTTATTTTACGCACTAGTGCGTAAAGTAATATAACATTATTTTTATTTTTTCATATATTTTTCGATAGTAGAAAAAATTTTGTATGCTACTCATGCGTAAAGTATTCTTTTTTTATTCATGGGATTGTCGCATTCGCCTACGGCTCATGCGACAATATTCCCATTCATAAAAAAAGATTCACTTTACACACTTGTTGCATAAATAACTATTATGAGAATAAAGCAACTTTGCGACGTCACTAAATTTCAAAAGTCGGTTTTAAATTAGTTCAGTTAATTAAATATACAATTCTATTTCAAATTATTCACATTTTGTTCGGCATTATGTAAAACTGATAGACTTAGATTAAGTTTTGTTTTGCCATCTATTTAATATTATTTTCATTGTTATTATTATTGGTTAAAAATACTTTTCAGCTTCAAATGCCAATATCCACATCACCTACCAGCAACCAACAATCAACATTACTGATGTTAATATAGAAATTTTACTGGTTCATTGAGTATGTTTAATATTTTTGAAGCGAACCTTCTTAACGCGCGCCGCCGGAAGTAAAATTTGAAAGTCACGACACACGGCGGGCGGAAAATGGTCACGGGTCAGGGACGTTTATTGCGATATATTTGTTAGTGTTAGATAAAAATATAGGATTTGCTCTATTACCTTGTCAAGACATAAGTGAAGCTTTTATGAAGAAGAAGAGAGAGAGAGAGAGAG
>MU188154.1:47360-66081 GCA_016904865.1 Pissodes strobi | reverse complement strand
TAGATTGTGTAACTATTATTTCTAGAATTGTAATATTCTGCTTTATGCTTTATGATGTATTAGTAGAGTGCCCAACGCAATAAAAGCCTTCTATAAATGATTTTTGTGGGCACCGCGGGGTTACAAGCTGAAATTTTCACAGAAAGAAGGTAATAAAATTCTAGACGGGCAAAAGGGCAGTATACCTAAAAATCGAAATTATTATATGAACGTGTAGGATATTAAATTATGAATGTTTTCATATAAAATTCATCTACATTTTTGTACGAATTATATTTTTTATCATTGCTTGAAATATGCAGATTACATTGGCCCTTACAGCAAAATAAATAAAAAAATTGACATATCTCCCTTTGAACCTGGGCAAAATCTGATTGAAATATACTAATTTTTCAATTCACCTCGCATTCTCTCCGAAAATGAAGGCTCAAATCAAAATTTTTTATTCTTCCAAAAAATTTGCCTTAAGTAAGTATATATAGGTGCAAGAATACATCGCGCGAATAGATCTCGCGCTGCCCGAGTACTCTCGCATCTCACTTTTCTCCATAGCTTCATCTCTCTCTCTCTCCTATTGTACAGTACAATAAGTGTTTTTACACCATTACGGGTTAGAATACTAATAATAATAATAGCTATTATTATTTGAATAAAGACAATGAAGACATTTTCGATTACCCTTAAATTTATTTTTCCTATACGCTACTAGGTAATAAAGAAGTAGAAAAAAATCATATACTTAATGCAACTGCTATTAAAAAAAAGGCTAGCTTTTATTCAGAATAGAAAAATTCAAAATGTAAAAAAATCTTTATAATAACAAAATCTATTTATCTTCAGTGTCTGTATCTTCTTCAGGAATAGACACAATGACTTCAATATTGCCTTCCAGTATTTTTTTTGCATGATCCTATGCAACGTATTTAATTTCTTCTACGTGTATAAGCTTTGCTTTCATACAATCTAATAAAAAATTATTTAAGTGAAGAGTAGTGGCTGTGTGCATGTATGAATCATACTAAATGAAACACTTTGTATTCCATGCAAAATTTAATCCAAAAGAACTTCCTATAAAAGCATAACAGAGCACTTTCGGCCTAAGCTATCATCAGTGTTACCTGAAAAGTAAGTAGAAGAACCACTCATTAGCAGAAGTAAGTGGCTGCTGTGAGAACTTTAAGAAGAAAATGATAAAAATGACAATGTTATATCAAGATTCTGAGAGTGTTTAAAACTTGAAAGGCGTTAAATAGGTGCGTAATTTAAGAATGGGTTTTTTTTGTAATTTTTTGTGTGAATATTTTTTTTAAGAGACAAAGGAAACTGGTAGAGGTTCTTACACTTACTTGTCATTGGACCTGAAGAGCATATCGACGAAGAGTAAACAAACAATGGTCAAATCGCAATTAAAAGTCACATTTTAAAAAGTAACATAATTAAAAGGACAATGCCCAAACCACGCTTTTCGTGGAACGACAAAATGTGTCGTTGAAGTTGACAGTCATGCCAAGCAGACTCTGACGCCGCAGGAAGTGAACCGCAAAAAAAATTAGCGGTAAATTTAAATCTTGAAACTAAATGTTAAATTAATACAGACAGTTATTCTGAATACAAATGAGGTAACTAACATTACAAAGTAAGTCTGGAGAACAGACTGGCTGACACTAAGCTAGATGAGGCCAAAATATATCATCAATGTTATATAAAATAATTCTAGAGCATAAACGATGACCCAAGAAAATCATTGTATTAACATTTACGCAATTATAACCATAGTTTTAGCCCTCATTCCAACTCAAAAATCTTACATAGTATTTCATCAAAAAATTTCAACAGACTGGACTTTTTGGAGGATATCGAGATCAACAGCGAGCTGTTTCAGAACAACCATTGCCTGAATACTCAGGTTAATCTAAATAGATCATACATTCCTCTGCACAGGAGACTTCTTAACTAAAGTCCTTTTGTGTTCACTTGCATAATTCTTACTTGCTGAGTTTGTTCTTTCTTTAATTTTCTGTAATAGCTATCCACCAAGATTACGTGATTTATTTTATCTCTTCACAGCTCACTTGGGGTGGGGTCAGTCTTGCCCATATCTACTGCGCTGATTATAAATACCCTAACAAATTTTTACTTTTATTTTCAAATAAAAATTATACCACCAAAACAAAGGATGGGGCAGTCTCGTAGATTAGGTCGAGCTGATGTCTGCCTTTAATACATCTGTTTTTTATTAATAAAAAAAATTGATCTTAGGATTCCTTCCAAATATTCTGTTACTCAGTCAAGTAATACCCTCTTTCTTGTTAATACAATGACTTTCTAAAGTCATCGTTTATGCTCTAGAATTATTTTATATAACATTGGTCATATCTTTTGGCCTCATCTATTATTAATTTAACATTTAGTTTCAAGATTTAAATTTACCGCTAAATATTTTTGCGGTTCACTTTCTGCGGCTTCAGAGTCTGCTTGGCATGACGGTCAACTTCAACGACACATTTTGTCGTTCCACGAAAAGCGTGGTTTGGGCATTGTCCTTTTAATTATGTTACTTTTTAAAATGTGACTTTTGTTGGTGTTGTTTGTTTACTCTTCGTCGATATGCTCTTCAGGTCCAATGACAAGTAAGTGTAAAAACATCTACCATTTTCCTTTGTCTCTTAAAAAAAAATCATAAAAAAAATTACAAAAAAAACACCATTCTTAAATTACACACCTATTTAATGCCTTTCAAGTTTTAAACACCCTCAGAATCTGGATATAACATTGTAATTTTTATTATTTTCTTCTTAAAGATCTCACAGCAGCCACTTTCTTTTGCTAATGGGTAGTTCTTCTACTTACTTTTCAGGTAACACTGATGATGGCTTAGGCCGAAAGCGCTCTGTTATGCTTTTATAGGAAGCACTTTTGGATTAAATTTTGCATGGAATACAAAGTGTTTCATTTAGTATTATTCATACATGCACACAGCCACTACTCTTCACTGAATTAATTATGGCGCGGCGCGGCGTAAACCCATGACGTCTCTCATTATTTATTGTTATAGCATTGTTAGTTTACATGCAAAAAATATGGGATTTGCTCTATTAGACATAGGCGAAACTTCTATAAAGTATAGTATTTTTTCATTTAGGCCTTCTTTTTTTGTTAAATGAACGTTATATTTAAAAAAGACCACTTGATACCAAGATATTTACGTTTAAAACAATTGTCGGCCATAAGGGCCAAAAATGGTGGTTTCAGGCCCGTATGATTTTTTTAAAACAATTATAAAAAATACTCCCTACAAAGACCTTTTTGTGCTTTGGACCAAAAAATAACTATGTTTTTCTCTATACGGTGGTATCAAAAATAGATATTCGATTTTTGATGATAGTGCCCTTTTGCACAGTCTAATTTTGTATTACCTTCGGAATAAGGGTACGCAGTTGCTCTTGCTGTACAAAGCGCAAATAAGACCGTGCTTAGAATATTGCTCACATATCTGGGGTGCCGCACCAAAGCATACCCTAAAGCTGCTGGATTCCATTCAGAAGAGGGCTGTGCGTCTCGTCGGCGATCCGGAGTTGACCAGGAATCTGGATAATCTGGAACATCGCAGACATGTGGCCGAGATGTCTCTGTTTTACAGATACTTTCACGGAAGATGTTCCCAGGATTTGGCCCGCATAATCCTGCCCCTGGCAACTCCTGTCAGACAGTCCCGATAGTCGGCAGGAGCGCACCAGTTCGTCGTACAACTAGAAACACCTAGAACATCGCCAGTTCAATACCAGAACTCCTTTGTCTGGCGCACTGCATCACTGTGGAACTCACTTCCAGGACATCTGTTTCTCACTAATTACAACCTACAAATATTCAAGAACCGTGTCAATCAACATCTTCGCACACACACCGCTCGTCGAGCGCCATAGGATCTGCCTTTAGTGTGTGTGCCTCTGCCATAAAAAGAAACCCAAACTAACTCAAACTAACCCTTATCAGCATGTGACAAAAAAGTGGGAGGTAAATCGTTTTCTAGAGCGAATATATTAACACATACACTCTACTATGTTCGCAGCGCCAGTTCAATGCTCGAACCAGTAGAATATATTTTTAAAAAAGGTTTTATTTCTTACTTCTTAACCTACTAGTTACATTGGTGACTAAAGACTACTTATGATTATTCAGAAAGCCTTCCATGTAATAATTAATGTTTATAAAATATATCAATATGCTTATTTTACGATTGTGCTGAATGTGTATTAATAGTAATGGTTTATGCATATAACTCGCGCCTTTACGACTGTTTTGACGTTGCATCAGCGGCTCGTTTATTTTGCTGGCGTTCGGTGGGCGATAATGCCGGAGGCGATTTGCGTTTAATATTCTTTGCTGTGGCTTTTCCAGTGTCAATTCTAGGTTTGACGTTAGATTTTCGAAATGCGCTACTCCTAACGGCGTTATTAACGCATTTAAGGTGGTCTATTGCTATGTTCCAGGCCCGTATCGAGAGTTCAGACGTCCAGTATTGCAACTTGTTGAAGGAGGTTAAGTTCTTGGCGCAAAATTCATAGGTATTTTTCCTCTCAAGTAGTTTTCGTACGAGGTACTCGACCTTGGTAGCCATGAAAGAAGTAGTGGCCTCCGCGGACGAGGCTATCGACATGGCATCAGAGCAGTGGCGTAGCCACCGGGTGGGCCAGGGGGGGCAAGGCCCCACGGCGCCAAGTGAAATTAGGCGCCACTCCGAATTTATAAATATGCTAATGTCAACAATGCTCATGAGCTTAACTGAGTGTTTAAATTAATTAAATTATAATACAATCAAAGACCAAAATATGTATTAAACTTTTTACCCAACCAATACATTTTGTGTCAGGTATTTTTTATTTATTCTATGTAGAATAAAAATATATATCCCGGCGGCATATTTACACATCCTCACATACAATGGCACCAGGGTGCTGAAATCGGTTAGGTTTTGTAAGCGTTTGTAGCACTACAAAAGCTCACTGATTTGGGCACCTGGAACACACTGTTATATAATATTTCACTTTTCGCATGGCCCTCCGCTGGCTTCGCTCGCTACGGGGGCTCAAGAAAAGGGAACTAACCAGGTGCTAACCCAAACTAACCCAAGACATACCCAAAATCAAGAAAAAACTGTTTAGAAATTTAACCTAAAAAAAATAAAAAAAGCAACGGGGTTTGAAGCCAGGCCGCCGATAGCCGCCGAATTGAGACCTAACCATCTAGACCTCTCGACCACGAGGGCTCTTGCCGCAAATTGATTGCATCGCAAAGACGTGGCGCGATAGCTTTTTTAGCGCTACAAACGCTTACAAAACTTAACCGATATAAGCACCCTGGTGCCGTCGTATGTTCGGATGTGTAGATATACATCCCGGCGCGGCGGCATTTGGTACATGCAAATTTGTAAAAACGCTGCGTAAGGCGGCATGTTACTTCAAAGACAAAAATTCCGAAAATTTCGGTCGTAAAAAGTATGTGTTCTTTAGAGTTTCATATTTAGGAGGTACCATTAGCCAGACAAGTCTAAATAACCTAGCAATACTAAGCATAGAAAATTAATTTGTCCAAAAATTAATTTTGATCAAATAATCGATCAATTTACGTCGATTTAAAACCGAAGAAAGACTCCAATGTTTAATTAATTAATTAAGGTTACAGATGTTTAGTTTACTTTTATATTTAAATCTGTATGTACCTGTTGGTTGGTTGCCACTTATATATTTTATATTCACATTCTTGTAAAAAAAAGCGTGTGCACTATGTGCACATATCAGAAGTGAAACTTCTTAAACTTAAACGCCCTACGCCCTAGCCTTATACATATCTTAACAGATTTGGTTAAAAAGTAGTTTTTTTTTTTAATATATCACTCAATTAACAAAAAGGGAAGGCCTAAATGAAAAAAACTATTCTTCATAAAAGTTTCGCTTATGTCTTGGCAAGGTAATAGTGTAAACCCCATATTTGTATCTTGTAAACTAACAAAGATATCACAATAATTAAACGCCTTAGCCTTATACATATCTTAACGGATTTGGTTAAAAAGAAGTTTTTTAAAATATAGGTATCACTCAATTAAGAAAAAGGGAAGGCCTAAATGAAAAAAAAACTATTCTTCATAAAAGTTTGGCTTATGTCTTGACAAGGTAATAGAGCAAATCCCGTATTCTTTTTCTTGTAAACTAACAAAGATATCGCAATAAACGTTGGTGACCGTTTTCCATTCCCTGCCAGCTCGCCCGCCGCGTGTCGGGTTCGCGACCTTCAAATTTTACTCCCGGCGCGCGTGAAGAAGTTTCACTTCAAAAATATACGTTTAATATTATGATGTATTATTTTTTGATTAATTTGCGTATATACACAAAATATAAGTTTATTTTAGGCGCCAGCGGATAGGCTTGCCCCCCGGCGCCCACATTTCTAGCTACGCCACTGCATCAGAGTCACACATAATTGGGTATTCCGGTAATGATCCGGGGATCCGCCCCCGGAACTAAAAACACTTTAAAATTACTAGATTTCTGCTACACTTGCTTAAGCAAGTAAGCAAATCCTTGTAAAGTACTATTACTATGTAACAAAGACTGATTAAGTCGCGAGAAGCGAGTTTAAGATGCGTAGGGCTCGATTAGAAGGAGACCCCTAAAATTCCTACACACTCTAGGACGGCTAAAGTGCGAGTTATTTAATTAACAATGTGATCAACAAAAATATTTTATTTTAGAATTGAATAATGTATGTAACAATTCTTCGAAGTTTGTCCCTTCTTTTGAAGGATATAATATGTTGCAAGTAACCATTATATTAACCAAATCAAGAATACTTATTTTAATTTAAATATTTATTAACAACAATTGATGTGAACACAGTTGAAACTAAGAAGTTCCCGAACACAGTCTCATTTCCTTAGATCTGCCTAGTCCATATTTCTTTTTGTTGGCAATCCAGCGGCAATAGCTAAAACAAATAATAGCTAATAATAGAAAAAATAAAGACACATAATATGAAAACAACATTCGTAATAACGCCCGGCACCCCAGCTCTAATGGCTTGATATAGAAAGCTTAATTTTTGCATACATTTTGAATATATGGTATAGGCATTAGTTGAGAAGCGTGGTTCTCAATCAGCGGTGTATTAGTTTGGTAAGATATCTTTCAAAAATCAAATTTTATGAGGTGAAACAATCCTCTAAAAACCAAAATAGTTCTTCCCTCAAAAAGCATTTAAATTTTTGAAATACCTCGAGCACGCCACTTTTATTTAATGTTACTAATAAAGCGTTTTTTGTATATTTGAGAGGATAGTGCCCTTTTGTATGCTGACGATGGCGATGTCATAGCGTTAACCCAAATTTTAACAATTTTATTAAATTTTCCGGTGAATCCAGATTTACAAATAATGGTATGTTCAATAAGCAAAATACTCGGTAGAACAATATCAAATTAGAGAAAGCAATTTTCAAGAAAGGTTTGGCGTCAATGTCTGGGCTGATATCGTTGGCAACATAATATTGGGCCGATATTGTTTGAAGGTCAGTAAACAGGGGTTAGGTACTTAAATAAGGTTTAAGGCTGTGTGCACGTGGAAGTAATTGAATTGAAACTTTGAATTTCGTGCAAAATCTTTAATAGTAATAAATTGCAGAGTGCTTTCAGCCCTAGGCCATCATCTTTGTCAGGAGCCAGCACAGTCGAGTCAAACAATCAAACTCTTGGTCACCACATAGGTTAAACATTGAAATTAAAATCAAATTAAAATTACATCACAAATCACAAAGAAAGAGGGGACTGTTATAACATATTATTCAAATTTTGAGCGGTTACATCTTTAACGAGTTGACCCTTTGCGAGTTTTGATTGTCATCATCAGCAGTGAGTGGTCGAATCATAATGGTAAAAATTGAATCAAGACAGATCTGGAGAATGCACTCGAGAAACTACCAGCAAGGGATTTGACTCTGATCATTGAGGATTTCAATGCAAAAGTTGGGTCCACTGCAAAAGACAACAACATAAGAAACACTGTTGGGAAATACGGGCTAGGCGAGAGAAACCAAAGAGGAGAACGGTTGATATGTTTTTGTGCCGAAAATAATCTATTTATCGCAAACGCTGGTTTCCAACATCATCCCAGACATTTATATACGTGGAGATCACCAGGAGAAATCTATCGAAATCAAATTGATTTAATAATTATTAAAAGCCGCTTTAGATCATCGATAAAGGACGCAAGACCTTTTCCAGGAATAGATTGCGGCAGCGATCATCAGTTCCTAGCAGCCGAGGTTCGCTCGAAACTAAAATTTAAAGCGAACAAGAAAATCAAACCGCCAATCTAGTCACTGAAAGACAACAGTGTATTCAAAGACCTAGCCGTAAACAATATACGCAAAATCGCCACCGACGCCGATGAAACTCCAAACTCTAAATGGGAAAGGATTGCAATAACTGATGCAAGTCAGAATGTAACACCCATGCAAAGCGGCTACAGGAAAGTGTGGATCTCGGATGAGACTTGGCGAGAAATTCAAAATAGAAAAGAGATAAAATCTAAAGGGTGGACCAACAACGTCGCTGTACAGGAATACGGCAAGCTTCATAAAAGGGTCAAACAAATGTGCAGAGACGACAAAAGTAAATATTTAAACAACATATGCCAAGAAATCGACGCACTCCAGAACAAAAACGAGACCAGAGATTTATTCATGAAGATTAAACAAATAACGCGGAAATTCACCCCAAACCACAATAGCATAAGAGCGGAAGATGGAACCATCTTAACTGACACAAACCAAATATTAGAAAAATGGAAATCATATTGTCAGCAACTTATGGCTCACTCGGAAGCAACAGAAAAAGCAACATTGAAGACAGCAAATTTGTAAAAGCCGAAGTCGAAGTAGCCCTCAACAAATTAAAAACACATAAATCCCCAGGGGTTGACAGCATTACACTTGAAATGATTATCGCTACGGGAGAGACAGGCATAACATCACTCCATAAATTGTGTCAAAGCATCTGGGACACATGGACATGCGGTAAATACACAAACCAGTAATTTAACTCGCCACGTCACACGCTTCACCTCCCTGTGACCTTCAACGCAGTAGAGTGCCCAACGCAATAAAAGTCTTCTATAAACGATTTTTGAGGGCACCTCGGGGTTACAAGCTGAAATTTTCACAGAAAGAAGGCTTTATTATATTAATTCAAAATTCGAAGGTAATAAAATTCAGAACGGACAAAAGGGCAGTATATCTAAAAATCGAAATTATTATATGAACGTGTAGGATATTAAATTATGAATGTTTTCATATAAAATTCATCTACATATTTGTACGAATTATATTTTTTATCATTGCTTGAAATATGGAAATTACATTGGCCCTTACGGCAAAATAAATCAAAAAATTTAAATATCTTTCTTGGAACCTGGGCAAAATCTGATCGAAATATAGTCATTTTTGTATTCACCTCACATTCTCTCCGAAATGAAGGCTCAAATGAAAAATTTTTATTCTTGCAAAAAGTTTGCCTCAGGTATTTAGAATACATAGGTGCATGAATACATTTCTTTCTTCTCAAATGGTAATGGAAATATAGAATTAAATGTAAAAAAATAATTTTCTTCAAGTCGCGACAGCCAGATCTCTCGCTTCCCGAGTACTCTCGTATCTCACTTTTCTTCATAGCTTCCTCTCTCTCGCGCCTATTGTACAATACAATAAGTGCTTTGACACCATTACGGGTTAGAATGCTAATAATAATAATAGATAGCTATTATTAATTGAATAAACTCAATGAAGACATTTTCGATTATACTGAAATTTATTTTTCCTATACATTTCTAGGTAATAAAGAAGTAGAAAAAAAAATCATATACTTAATGCAACTGCTATCAAAAAAAGACTTTATTCAGAATATAAAAACTGAAAATGTAAAAAATCTTTATAATAACAAATTCTATTTATCTTCAGTGTCTGGATCTTCTTCAGGAATAGACACAATGACTTCAATATTGCCTTCCAGTACTTTTTGCATGATGACTATTTAATTTCTTCTACGTCTACAAGCTTGCTTCCATACAATCTAATAAAAAATTATTTGATTAAGTTTTATTATGTACCTATTTAATCTAGTAATAATTTACCTTTTGTTACATCCACATGCAATAAATACTTTTACATCCGAAGGAAATGTTGGGGATAATTTGGATATCACCTGCCTCCTCAAATTTCTATCCGCACTCTGTCACCTCTGGTAATACGGGATTTGGTTCTCAAGAACTGAAGCACACCTTAGTTTGATAATGTGCTCTCATACTGCGAAATTTTAAACTATTTTTTTAGGGGCTAGATTTCAATTAGCGATGAATCGCACCGAATTTCCTCTTCCACATTTTACCCCAAATTCTCTAGAAATATATATTTTTAATATGTACCAGAACTACAAGTACATCAGTGTCATTGGAGTCCACGATGCATGGCAAATAATACATACAACGTTTAGGGAACAAGCAACATCATTTATTACGGGTCATTTACATTGTTATATATACCTAATCTACTATATACAGCTTATTCTAACCTAAGTAAACGCGCGCCAGTAGGCAGCGAACGCCCTAGAGGCGCCTCTGCAACCCCCCAGCATGCTTCACTCACAGAAAGTGGGCCGATGTACTGCCCAAGCTGTATTTTGAGCTAATAGTTAGGTACTACCTCATGTTACGTAACTGATTCTACTTAGGCGCTATGCCTTTCAGAAGTTTTGCAAGTTGGACATTACTACACGGATGACTTGTTTTCCAGGGGGTGGGATAGTGGGGAAAAAACAATAGGAAAAACTTCATTTCACGATTCTTTGGTTTCACACTACAATACAGGACATACCCAACATTCATACACATATAGTAAATGGTAGGAGGCTAATAGCAAGCTAGCTAGCTTCAGTGAGGTGAGAATATGTAACATTGTATTAGACATAGTCCCGGCTCGCTATGCCATACTTCGTCTGCCGGAACAGAGGAGCATGGAGGCGACTTGAGAGCAGCGTTTAGACTGACTTCTTTTTTTTTTTTTTGGTAAGGAGGGGAATGCTCCCTTATGCGCACCCCGGGTAGGCAAGAATCCCGGGGTAGTGTTGGGCTCTCCCGAAGGCCTACCAACTAAACCCCTCCGTCGACAGGGGCGCACCTTGCTGCTTTTGCGTTTACGGCTTTAAAGCTGTCTAAACGATGCCTATGTTTGTGTCTCCCTTTTGTTGCCGCCTCAGCAGGCACCTATCCAGTGTGTTTTCCTGTTGTTGGATTATTTTCTCAATAAAATCAGTTTTGTTACTAACTCGTTTTAGTTGTACGGTCTATTCGTTATTTACAGTTGTTTACATTTGTGCATTGCAGATTACGTTGTTTACATCTATTTACATTTGTACACATGTGTAGATTGCTTCATATATACATGCTTCTAGCTGTCTTCCAGGTGATTAATGGCATCACGTGGTCTTCTGTAGTACGTCCTACCCTCATAAGTTATTTTCGGTTCGTATTCGACCAATCTCCTTAGTTCTTCGTTAGGGTGACTTTGTGCTGAAAGAATGACCGCTCTTATTCGGTCTTGGAGATATTTCTTGAGTGGAACCCAGTTTGTGTCGCGATGTATATCTCTATTCCTTATATACCAAGGAGCATTTGCTGCCCATCTAACTGCTCTATTTTCAGCTGTTGCCAAACGATTTATATATGATATAGAACCATTTCCCCAGGCTGTACAGCCATACCCTAGTTGCGACCTGATAATCGCTTTCACCAGCAGAAGTTTCGTTTTCGTTTCCATTTTGCTGTTATTCCCAATAAGAGGGGCCATGTGGGTTATGGCTGCCCTTATTCTCTGTCGAAGTTCGTGGCACTATTTTGCCCAGTTAAGGCGAGCGTCGAATATTATTCCTAAATATTTTACTTGTGAATTCCAAGGGATATTTTGATAGTCAATTGTCAGTTCAGGACCAGGATCCAAGAGTCTACGTTTGAAGAAGATCGCCTGAGTTTTATGCGGATTGATTTTTATCTTGTTTACACTAGCCCAATGGGTAAATGAGTTTAGGGTGTTTTGGATTTTCCTTGAGATTAGTTGTGGACTTCGCCCTCTTGCCATGAAGGCTGTGTCATCCGCAAATAATGATCTTGTTACGTGTGGCCTATCTACATAATCCGCTGTAAATATATTATAAAGTGATGGCCCGAAGACCGAGCCTTGGGGCACCCCCGCTTCTATTATTCTAGTTGAGGATAGCTCCCCATCCAACATTACTTGGAATGTTCTGTCTTTGAGATAATTCATTATAAGACGTCTCATTTGTATGGGAAATTTCATTACTTGCATCTTGTAGATGAGACCCTGATGCCAAAGACGGTCGAAGGCCTTCTCCACGTCCAAGAAGACTGCTCCAACCGCCTGCCCAATATTGAATGATTCCACGAGATACTCCGTCGTCCTGAGTATCTGCTGTTCTGCTGAATGACCCTGACGACAGCCGAATTGGCAATTCGGCAGTATTTTAAGTTCATCCACTATTTTGTCAAGCCTCGTCTTAATAGTTATTTCTATTACTTTCCCCAGACCAGACAGCAAGCTGATTGGCCTGTAATTTATTGGAAACCTTTTGTCCTTGCCATGCTTTGGTAGCACAATTATTCCTGCATGCTTCCAGATATGAGGAAAGTATTCCCATTTCATAATTGATGTGGAAAGAGAAGCTAAATGTGAAAAAGCTTTTTTAGGCAATTCCTTGATCATTTTATTTGTTAGCTTATCAGGGCCGGGGGCTGTTTTCGTCCTCACATGTTTGACTATATTCTTGATTTCACTTGGTTTTACATAATCTTCTATGGTCATTTCTTGCTGCATATTCACTAGCCTGTCGTGGGTTAGTTCTGCTCTACGTTCTAGAAGCGGGTCGTCGTCATCCATGATGTTTTCTCTAAAAGACTGTTCCAATGTATCAGCAAAGGCTTCAACTTTTTCGGTAGAGGTGTACGCCATGCCTCTCATCCCGTGTATCGAGGGGACTTTTTGTGGAGCTCTGCGCATTGCCTTTAGCATCCTCCATGTTGATGCGTTTTGAGTGTCCAACCTCTCAATCTTCTTTTCCCATTTCAAGTTTCTGAACTTTTTTAATTCATTCTTCATTAAAGTGGAATGAGCACTTAGAATAGCTTTATAGTCATTAGACTTGTTTAGTGCATATTGTCGCCTGAGGCGTCTATTATTCCTTATTATCGTTTGTAATGACCTGGGCAGTGTGTGTATGGAACTTGGTTGGACTTCTAATACTGTAGAGTTATCGTGGTAAGCCTTTGTCATCGCATTTGTTATGTCCTCAGTATATTTTAAGATATCATTAATCGAGTTTATATTTGGTGGAGATAATTCAGTCTGCAGAGTTTTCTTGTACAATGTCCAATTCGTAATAGTCCTATTTTTAACCAGTCCACTTACTCCTTCTCCAATGTCGATCTTAATCGGGTTATGATCTGATGTAGATTCGTGTAGAGTTTCTATTTGTATGGTTGGGCGGACTCTTTTGACAATAGCAATGTCTATGACATCTGGGATACCTGCTCCCATTGGTATATACGTTGGTCCTTCCGGACCGTAAATAGTGGCCATCTCTGAAACAGCTATCTCTTCCAACTTTTTCCCATTGGCGCACCTTTTGGAGCTATTCCACATAGTGGACTTAGAGTTGAAGTCACCTATCAGTATATTAGGGAGTGAGCCACTAAGTAACCTAAACATTTCATTTTTAAATGATTTGTTTGTCCGGAGATTTATAAATAGAGGTTATTTTGTAATCTCTGTTGATCCTACCTACTATTGTAAAGTTGTTGATTTCCAGGTCTTGTGATCCTAACACGTATGAGGGTAGATCCTTTTTTACCAGGAAAGCAAGACCTTTGCCTGGCTGAGTGCCTTCATCGTACCTATATGTTACGTAGTCTTTGAATGATATTCTGGAATTTTCTGCCATTCTAGTTTCTTGTAGTGCTACTACGCACGGTTGATGTTCCTCTAAAAGTATTTCCACCTCTCCTCTTCGCCCTCTTAGTCCATTGACGTTCCAAGAGATTATTGTGGCTTTATTCATTAAGCTGTTGTATTAATTTTGTCAAGCTCTTCATAAAAGAGTCCAATTTTGACATCTTCTCAATGTATGATCCGCTTGGCCCCTTGATACCTTGCTTTGCGTTACTTACATTGTTTGCACTGTTCTCATTGGTGTTGATGGGACCCGTCTTTTTTTGGTTTTTATCAATGGGCGGATTGTTCTGACCTTGAACGAAAGGTCGCCTTTATTTTGGACAGCCCCTGTAACTTGCTGGGTGTCCTAGTTGCCCACAATGAATGCATTTAATTGGGTTAGGCTTGTCCTCCTTAATCATGTTTGCAGTACAAGCCCTTGATGCATGTTGCCCTGCGCACTTGACGCATCTCTCTGTCATCGTGCAAGCACGTTGACCATGCCCAAACCGCTGGCAGCGGAAACACTGTATAAGCCCCGGAGGCTGCCTTCTTGGTACGATTTGTATAACCATATCTAATAGTCGATCTATTTTGTAAATGTTACTATTCGTTGTTTTGACTAAAAACATGTCCATTTTATCCTTTGTCTTCATAGAGGTCATATTTTCAACAATGGCGTCGATGCCATTATATCTTAGTTCTTCCTTAATTTCATTGGTGTCAGTTTCCCTATCCAGACCGTATATGACAACCTGCAAGGTCCTAACTGTATTTTCATCTTATAGTCGATTTGTGTAATAACCCTTATTGCTATTACTTAAAAGCTTAGTAATGTTACGATGGTCATCTGATGTTTTTGGAAAAACTCTTATGTTTGCCCCTATCGTCTTAGCATACTCGATCTCGATGTTGTTGTCCTTTATTGTTTTACGCAGGTTGGCCCAGCCCCTACCTTCTACCGTTATCGGCGGCACTTTCCTAGCCTTTTCGGCGTACGATGTTATCTGGTTTGCTTCAACTATTTCCATTTCCTCATTTTCTGAACTATCTCGCCTCTCACTAGTTCCCGGCTTTGGCCATTTACTGTTAGTTTCATCTTGTTGCTGCTTATCTAGTTGGTTGTCCTTATTTGATTGCGACTGTGACTTTAAGTCGGAGATGACTGCTTTTAAGAGTTCCATTTCCTGTCTCAGAATGTTCACTTCTTGCCATAACTCAGTATTTTCTTGCCTGGTTTCCTCGAGTCTTTGTCTCAGTTCGTCACTTGATGCTTCTGCCCTTTCAGTTTGATTAATTTCAGCGGAAAGGTGAGCCTTTATAGCTCGGCCAGGTCCCTTAGCAAACCCCGCCACCACACTTTTGGCGTGGTGGAGGGGGCCTGCCTTGGGCAGCCGTGTCGAAGCTAAATTTCTGCGCTCTTGGTATTTGTCGGTTTCTTGACAACACCGAGGGGCTCAAAAGGGGTGGATAGGGGTGGTTTTTAGGAGATGTGGGAAGACAGGAGAGTCAATTATTCTGATGGTCGCGGCTCCAGGAAATAAATCGTGGTTTTGCGATGTATGGGGCCATGCTTGGGTCTGATGGCTGAATCGCGTCTCAAGTCTGCAATATGGGCAGTCCTCGGCGAGCCCCGTATTCCAAAAGTATAAAACTTACACGCCATTATATCGATCTATTCGTCGATATAATCGATTCCAGCCCAGGCGTGCAAGTCCCGGATCCTGGTATACCGGCTCGCCGAAAATACTGCCCTAAGATGCCTGTTTTCCAGGATTTAATAAAGATATGGGTCTATATGAGCTAGTTTAGCAGAGAGTATAATGCAACAAAATCCTAGTATCAGCTTCTCCGTGACTATAGAGGATAGTAATTTGTTGTCAATTGGTTCGCAATTTGTTTTCTTATCAAAAATATTGATAAATCCCCCACTGTAGTTGCGAACTTGAAATACGTTTTATTAGAGTGCTCGTTCAGATAAAAAGTTCGTTAACTGTTTTTTTTAAGTAAAAACAGAGTGGATAAATAAATTCCACTGTTTTGGATGTAAAAAGGTAAGTTATTATTAGATTAAATCGGTACATAATAAAACTTAATTAAATATTTTTTTATTAGATTGTATGAAAGCAAATCTTGTACACGTAGACGAAATTAACCAGGTTGCATAGAATCATGGAAAAAAATACTGGAAGGCAATATTGAAGTCATTGTGTCTATTCCTGAAGAAGATACAGACACTGAAGATAAATAGATTTTGTTATTATAAATATTTTTTACATTTTCAGTTTTTCTATTCTGAATAAAAGCTAGTCTTTTTTTGATAGCAGTTGCATTAAGTATATGATTTTTTTTACGTCTTTATTACCTAGCAACGAAAATGTCTTCATTGAGTTTATTCAATTAACAACTGTTATTATTATTAGTATTCTAACCCGTAATGGTGCAAAATTGTATTGTACAATAGACGCGAGAGAGAGGAAGCTATGAAGAAAAGTAAGATACGAGAGTACTCAGAAAGCGAGAGATCTGACGGTCGCGGCTTGAAGAAAATTACGTTTTTACATTTAATTCTATTTTTCCATTACCATTTGAGAAAAAAGAAATGTATTCAGGCACCTATGTATTCTAAATACTTAAGGCAAACTTTTTGCAAGAATAAAAATTTTTGATTAATTTGAGCCTTCATTTCGGAGAGAATGCGAGGTGAATACAAAAATGAGTATATTTCAATCAGATTTTGCCCATTTTCGAAGGGAGATATTTCAATTTTTTTATTTATTTTGCCGTAAGGGCCAATGTAATCTGCATATTTAAAGCAATGATAAAAAATATAATTCGTACAAAAATGTAGATGAATTATATATGAAAACATTCATAATTGAATATCCTACACGTTCATATAATAATCTCGATTTTTTAGGTATACTGCCCTTTTGCCCGCTATGATTTTTTATTACCTTCGAATTTCGAATTAATATAATAAAGCCTTCATTCTGTGAAAATTTCAGCTTGTAACCCCGAGGTGCCCACAAAAATCATTTATAGAAGGCTTTTACTGCGTTGGGCACTCTACTAATAGCATTTATAGAAACATACTGTCAAATAAAATGACAATTATTTATGAAAAATCTTTTAGTATCATTTTACCTAATGTGTACCAGAATTTAGATGATTCATTTTTACATTGCTACCTCAGAGCGTATCAAAATGCGAATATGGATACTTTTGGGAATTTGAAAATGTCTCACGAAAACTTCGTATGTTACATCTCATTATTAGAAATAATATTCCAAATGAATTTTGAAAAACTTGCTACAGAAAATAATATTGTCAAATCATTTGTAAATGCTAGCCAGGCAACAGAATTTGTACATCCCTGTTCACATTTTGCAAAAAAATATTTAGTAAAGCTGGTTTTCAGAGTACGACTATATTACACATTAAAATATGCTAATAAAAAATTTAGAAATCCAAACAAAATGAAAATTGTGATATTGAAAAATCAGTAAATGTTTTGTTTGTATGAGATACGTGTTTTATCTACGCACTTTTGTATTGTATTAAAATATTTTAAAAAACTTTAAAAGATATCTCTTTTTATTTGAAATCGTTTTCAAAGTTATGTGCTACGCCTCTGGAAAATCCCTATAATGCATTAGGCAGCCCCGTTCAAGGTCCTCGAGAGCTCGGGTGATCTATCAATGTCAATTAGTGTCAGTTAACCTACTGGTTTGTGTATTTACCGTGGCCAGACGACTGGACAACTTCCGTGTATATACCACTTCACAAGAAAGGATCCAGAGAAATGTGCGACAACTATCGTACAATCGCCTTAATACCGCATGCGAGTAAGGTTATGCTGCAGGTGATTTTGGAAAGACTTAAGACATGCCTGCTGCCCGAGATATATGAACAGGCTGGATTTGTTCCTGGTCGTGGCACCAGAGAGCAAATCCTCAACATTAGACAAATAATAGAAAAATCTCGATAATTTAATGTCCCTACTTATGTGTGTTTCATAGACTGCAGCAACGCCTTTGACTGTGTTAGATGGCAGGACATGTGGAGGTATCTCTCCGAAATGGGCAGCCCAGGACACCTTGTCGATCTATTGAAAGGTTTATATCAGAATAACACGGCGAATAGGGAACTGACCGAATCATTCCACGTTCGCAAGGGTGTAAAACAGGGATGTGTTGTAAGTCCACTTCTGTTCAACATTTATGGCGAGTGTATTATCCGTAAAGCTACAGAAGGCTGGGAAGGAGGTATTTCTCGGTTCGAGTGACGGCTGATAAATGCCTTCTCTCAGGTAGGTGCATCAGGGTATCGATAACATTCATAGATAGTCAGGTTCTAGTGGGTGAAAGCCCACACACGTTCCTCTAATGAGTCCCGAAAGGACGAAACTATCTGGAGGAGGATTTTCAAAAGTCTCACTCTTGTCGTGGTGTTTTCATTGTGGACATGGAGCATTGAGCTTGATGTGATTCAAGACATGTCTCCAACCAGGATTTGGGATATTCCTGACATTGCTCTGGGTGTAGGGTAAACCATTACATTGCATATTTATCCCCAGAGAAAACGGAATCAGCAGCATAATTCAATGCCGGTAGGGGTATTAGCTCTCGGAGTAGTTGTTTCTGCTGATCCAATCCTCATATATATATATATATATAT
>MU188154.1:0-32872 GCA_016904865.1 Pissodes strobi | reverse complement strand
TAATCAACATTCAGTTAGTTTCACTTTGTCTCAACATATTTTAGTCATTTCAACCGGTTCCGATAGGTTATAATAAATTTTAATAGATTTGGTTAAATTGGGTTAGTCGTCGAATCAACTTTCGGTTTGTTTCACATAGTCTTAGCTTATTTTAGTCATTTGATCCGTTTCCGACCCGCTATAACAAAATCTAATAGATTTGGTTAGTGTCGCCGAATCAACTTTCAGTTAATACCAAATAACCATCCAGCATAATTCTCAAAGGGACTTAATCTTTAATTCCAAAGGGGACAAAGAACACAAAGTCAAAGTCACAGTCAATGTATATGTGTATTTAATGGTTACACGTGTTTCGCCTTACGGCATCATCAGACCTAAATAAAATGATAACATAGAACCACGGAAAAAATTAAAACTAATGAAAAAACATACCTTACTTATGTAAACAACAACCACAACGCTCACAAGTTAAAATAATAATATAGAGAAATAACAATGGGAATGGCAGACGAGATTTAGACCGTAATACATATTTTGAATTTCATAAGAGATTTCTCAACTTAAGTGATGTTGTTTTTTCTCCGGAAGAGCAGAGTATTTTAGACCAAAATTTAAAATGTAATTTTTCTAATAACATTGATCTCAAAACTAAGGAAACTTTAGCAGTTGAAGCAGAAAGTATACTTCAAACAACTGATATAGCTAATAAAAACATCGTAAGAGCCAAAATAATTTCTTTTTTAAATTCTAATCAACATAATACTTGTGATGTTAATACTTCTCATAATTTTAATAAACGACATTTAAGATCTTTAAAAACTAAGATAGAGCAAAATGATCTAGTTGTCACAAAAGCGGATAAAGGTTCTTGTTTGGTGATAATGAGACGTGAGGATTATGTGAAAAAAGTTATGGATTTTCTTGACGCCGATGACTTTCAATCTTTGACAAGGGAACCTACGTTGCCCTTTTTTACAAATTTAAAGGGTATTTTAGATAAATCTTTGCTGACCTTATGGTTTTTTGACGTTAGGAAGGAGGCTTTATATCCTATGAACTAGGGTTCAAACTCCCTTACTATATGGGCTCCCTAAGGTTCATAAGGAGGGTCAACCCCTTAGACCAGTGGTATCTTTCGTAGATTCTCCCTGTTACAGACTCTCATCTTGGCTGAATAAAGTTTTAAGAGAGGTTACTGGGTTTAAAAGTAGTTTTTCAGCCAAAAACTCGATTGAATTTGCAAATTTTTTGAAAAATGTCGTAGTTCCAAATAATTCCATTTTAATCTCATTGGATGTTAAAAACCTATTCCCGAGTATTCCGCCTTGCGAGTGCGTTGACCTTACTGAATCTTTATTAGCTAGTTCCTCTATTCCAAGGTTGATTTCATCCGATTTAATAAACTTGTTAAAAACTGTATTAGACCAGAATTTCTTTAAATTTAATAACAAGATGTTTAAAAAAAAATCAGGCTTAGCTATGGGGTCATGCCTTTCACCTTTTTTAAGTGAGGTCTTTATGAACAATTTGGAGCTTAAGTTCATGGAAAGTCCTTATGCCGCACATCTTATTGCATATAGAAGATATGTCGACGATATTTGCATAGTATGGGGTGGAAGCGAGGATGAATTGTCTAATTTCCTTGTTTTTGCGAATTCTCTACATGACAAAATTTCTTTCACTCTGGAAAAAGAAGTAAATAAATCTTTACCATTCTTAGACCTCTTGTTAAAAAGATCAGACAATAACCGTATTGAGTTTGAGATTTATAGGAAACCTTCCACCACAGACAACATTATACAGTTCGCCTCTAATTCTCCGTATTCTCACAAGTTTGCAGCCTTCAATTCCCTGTTGTTTAGATTGTTTAATATTCCACTCTCGAAAGAATGTTTTTATAAAGAGTTTAACGTAATAAAACAAATAGCTTCTAATAATGGTTACCCTCTTAACACTATCAATCGACTTTTCTTCAAATTTATGAATAAATATAAACTCTCATTTCACATCCTCAAATCCAATCAAAAAGATTGTTCTAAGTTTAGGTGTTTAACTTTTTTCGGTTCCATTTCCCTTCAACTCGCTAATTTCTTCAAAGGGTCAAACATAAAAATAGCTTTTAAGACTGTGAATTTTTTGAAAAAACACCTAGTAAATACCAAAGAGAGAACAGAACGATTCTTCAAATCAGGGGTGTATTCGTTGAGTTGTGGTGATTGCTCGGCGTGTATGTTGGTCAGTCGGGTCGGAGGGTCTCAACTAGGGTGAAAGAACACTTAAGCCTTTATAATAACTTTAAGGATACCAGTATTGTGGAAACTAAATCTGCCTTTGCGAACCATCTCTTGTCATCGGGTCACGGGTTTTCGGCGTCGGAAAATGTCTCATTATTACATGAATGTGCAAAAGGCAAAAAACTGGATCTTTTGGAAAATTTACAGATCACGAGAGCTAAAAGAAGTCCAATCCTTGATTGTGTTAATGATGTTTTTAATTTCGAACCCAACCTTATTTTTAATAATCTTAATCACAATAATTAACAAACGTTTTAACATAACTAAGTATATATGTATGTACAATAATTTTTAGTTTTTTAATTTTTTCGTTTTAACTGGTATAGTTCGGTTTTAATTAGAATAATTTACAACGACTCAACTACTGCACAATGTTAGTAAACCCGCTAGTGAACGATTTGTATACCATAACACACGGTAGCGAAGTGATTAGCCTGTCCGATTTTGGAGCAGAGGGTCGTGGGTTCGATCCCTGGACCTCGAGTCGTTGTAAAAGTTTCTATTTCTTATTTTTATTTTTGTTGGTTTACGTTTTTTAAGCAGAAATATGCACTATAATAGGTATGTGACTGTCGCTAAATTATTTTTCAGTAATGTTTAGTTGTAAATGAAACACCAACAGTACCTATATTATTATTTTAACTTGTGAGCGTTGTGGTTGTTGTTTACATAAGTAAGGTATGTTTTTTCATTAGTTTTAATTTTTTCCGTGGTTCTATGTTATCATTTTATTTAGGTCTGATGATGCCGTAAGGCGAAACACGTGTAACCATTAAATACACATATACATTGATTGTGACTTTGACTTTGTGTTCTTTGTCCCCTTTGGAACTACCAGTTAGTTTCACTTTGTCTCGACTTAATTTAGTAAATTCAACTGGTTCCGCTAGGTTATAATCAATTTTAATGGATTTGATTAGTTTGGATTAGTGATCGAATCAACTTTCAGTTAGTTTCACTTAGACTCAACTTACTTGAGACATTTGAACCGATAAGTTATATTCAATTTTAATACATTTGGTTAGTTTTCGTTAGTCATCTAATCAACTTTCAGTTAGTTTCACTTTGTCTCCACCTAATTTTAGTCATTTTAAGTGGTTCCGATAGGTTATAATCAATTTTAATAGATTTGGTTAGTCGTCGAATCAACTTTCTGTTAGTTTCCCTTTGTCTTGACTTATTTTAGTGATTTGAAGCGGTTCCCCTAGGTTATAATCAATTTCAATAGATTTGGTTAGTTTGGGTTAGTCGTCGAATCAACTTTCGGTTAGTTGACTTACTTGAGACATTTGAACCGGTTCCAATAAGTTATAATCGATTTTAATACATTTGGTTAGTTTTGGTTAGTCGTCTAATCAACTTTCAGTTAGTTTCACTTTGTATCAACTTATTTTTGTAATTTCAAGCGGTTCCGATAGCTTATAATCAATTTTAATAGATTAGGTTAGATTGGGTTAGTTGTCGAATCAACTTTCAGTTAGTTTCACTTCGTCTCAGCTTATTTTAGTCATTTCAACCGGTTCCGATAGGTTATAATCAATTTTAATAGATTTAGTTAGATTGTGTTAGTCGTCGAATCAACTTTCGGTTAGAGGGGCTGCATTGTATTGGCTGGCAGGAAGGTCAAACTGGTGAGAGCAGTTTGATTACGGGGAATGACGCCCCCGCCATTCAGAGTTGCCACGGGATGTGGCCCATCAAATCCCATCGTCCTTCCGCCAGACTGGAGAACACCGAAGTACAAAGTCTGGAGCTGATCAATGACAGTTTGTGACAAGAGGGGCTGCATTATATTGGCTGGCAGGAACGTCAAACTGGTGAGAGCAGTTTGATTACGGGGAGTGACGCCCCGCCATTCCGAGTTGCCACGGGATGTGGCCCATCAAATCCCATCGTCCTTCTCCAGACTGGAGAACACCAAAGTACAAAGTCTGGAGCTGATCACTGGGGAGTGATCCAACAAATCTCATTTTTACCCCTGTCAGACTAGGGACCACCACAGGAATGAGTCTGAGGCCCGTGCTTCCAGTGGAAGCGGCCCTAGGTGGTAGATGCATACGCCTACTCGCATCGTCCGGTGAAAGATCACCCCACCAGAACTGGGAAGCGCTAAGTGGTTTTCCCAAATCACGTTCCGCTTGGTGGTCCCGGGTTCCACAGTAGAATATATGGAAATGAAGGTGCTTCCAGGATCAAAATATTCCGGAGGTAAACTCCCCGGCCATTCGGATCTCCGGGCGCTGGGTGGCCCTAGGAGCCCTTCATTCCGCATTTCACAGACAGCAACGATACCGAACCAATTTAGAATAGATTTCTGCAACATAAGAGGCCTAAATACGAACATAAATTCGGTACACCATCTACAAGCAATAGACCACACATACTAGCCCTTACTTAACACAAGTATGTTCTACAACAACAACAGTGAACTACCCCTATCCTGGTTACGACTTACATACCCGATTTAGACATAAGTTTGGAATATGCCTTTTTGTCAGAAGCGACCTTTCATGTCACCGCGAGGAAACACTCGAACCGAACAACCTTGACGTCATGTGGCTCAAATTCACCGCCAAGGGATTAACCAAGTTTATATGTTGTCTCTATCGCCCTCTGAGCGATAGAGCCTACCAAAGCTTTTTTTCAACACTAGCTAGCACTTCTGACTCAATACAGGTCGATCACCCCAGTTCATAAATAATCGTTCTGTGAGACTTCAATGCCCACAACACCAACTGGCTGGAACATCACAACAAGACCGACAACGAAGGTAGAGAAGCTGAAGCATTTGTCATCAGCTGCGGGCTTACTCAACTTGTAGACGAACCAACTCGAATCTCAGAGAGGGGCGAATTCGCCGCCCTCCTGGACCCTTTTCTAACTACCAATCCTGACCAGTGCACAGTTACAGTTGGTCTGCCATTAGGTACTTCCGACCACAAACTTATTACAACGGTTTGTGAATTGCCACTCATACATAAGGATCCACCATTGCCTCGCATAATCTGGCATTACAATTCTGCAAACTGGGATGATCTAAGTGAGTTCTACCTAGATTTTCCTTAGCTCGACGTCTGCTTTGGCACTGACGACCCGTCAGTCTGCTGCGAAGAGATCACGCAAGTAATCTCCTCAGGAATGGAAGAGTACATCCCAAATTTCATCAAGTTACCATCAAAAGGAAAGCCCTGGTTCGACAGAAGATAAACGAGACCGCTGAAAATCGCAATTATTTTGTCGAAACGAGAAACGAATGTAAACGTGTGATCGACGAAACTAAGTACAAACACAATCAAAGGATCAAGAATAAACTTTTTCATAATACCTCTCTGGAAACTTTTATTTTCGACGTCTCTGTAGAGCAATGAAAGTATCGTTTCGGTCCGGGCACGGGAAAAATTTTCCCGGTCCCTAATTAGGGAGCGGGAAAAGTTTTCCCGATCCCTGATTTTAAGTGCTAAATTTGCAGTTATTTAGGCACAGAATATGCATAAAGTATAATAAATTGGGTTAAAATTATACAGCGATGCAGTCTACAAGATTAATCTAGTACATTTTAGCGTCAACAGTCTAATTTTAAGTAAAATTATTTCATTTATTCTGACATTACTTGTCACAAATACTTCATAAATAACTGTCTTGCTTGTCTTGCAAGTTTAACGTTTGCTTTCATTTGAATACAAAATGTATTATGACATGATTTTGGATACGTAAAATTATAATAATTTTATGTTTATGTCTTGATTTCACGACTTCCGGTGTTCGGCTACGCCTCACACCAGAAACTGTCGTGCGCGCACCGGAAAAGCCTAGTTTCCGGACTAGTAATGAAATATACTAATGCAATGCCCCAGTGGTTCCAGGAATTTCTGATCGGTAGCAAAGGCAACTTTACAAAAACGTCTCTCCCACCTTTGACAAAAGCAAACCTGCTCGCCAAAATGTTTTCATCGCACTCTACCTTAGACGTCCCCCAAGGTAACACTCTCCCCACCATATCGAACATCAACACTACCATGGCAGAAGTCAAGTTTCATCACCGTGATATTCGGAAAATACTTAATGAACCAGATACGCAAAAGGCATCAGGACCGGACGGAATAGCTGCCATCGTGCTAAAGAATTGCGCCAACGAACTAACACCCGTTTTTTCCAGGCTTTTTTCTCTGTCTTACGGAAAAGAGATTTACCCATCCTCTTGGAAAGTCGCTCGAGTGCAACCTGTTCCGAAAAAAGGCAAAAAACCCACGCCCTCAAACTATCGCCCAATCGCCTTGCTTCCAATAATCTCCAAAGTCGTGGAACGTGTAGTCACTTAGCAACTACTCAAGTACCTCGAGAACAACAAAATAATCAGCGATAATCAATACGGCTTTCGCAAAGAGAGATCGACAGGAGATATATTGGCCCATGTCACTCATATATCGAGTAGGGCAATTGAGAACTACGGAGAGTCTCGAGCGATTGCGTTGGATATTTCAAAGGCATTCGACAGGGTTTGGCATGACGGACTGCTCAACAAACTGCTGCCCTTCGGACTGCCAGCCTCTCTCTTTAGCTGGCTTGCCAGTTTCCTTAAGAACCGATCGTTGCACGTTGCAGTTGATGGGATGGACACATGTCAGACACATTCACCATCAACGCGGGCGTGCCTCAGGGCGCAATACTTTCACCAACTCTGTTCCTCATCTATATTAATGAGCTGCTGATCGAAACGAATAATCCTGTTTAAAGTTTTGCAGATGACACTACCCTTGTCTCCCACTTTAGATCAGAAAAACCCTTACCAGCGGCTGAGACTCATCACCGCATACATGAGCAGATTACGGCAATAAATCAAGACCTGGAGAAAGTCCTAACTTGGGGCGACCGAAATTTGGTCCAATTCAATACAGCAAAGAGCCAAGCAGCAACGTTTACCAAGAGGGCCAATAGAGCGGGCTCTGACATCGTTATATCAGGATCAACCATTCCTTCATCCTCGTCAATCGGAATGCTGGATGTCTCGGTCAACAGCAATATGTCCTGGCATGACGACGTTGCTATCGTTGCAAAATCAGCCTCCCAGCAGCTTGGTGCGCTATTTCGCAACAAAAAATCTATACGCCGCAGCAGTTGCTCTTGCTCTACAAAGCGCAAATAAAACCGTGCTTAGAATATTGCTCACATATCTGGGGTGCCGCACCAAAGCACACCCTAAAGCTGCTGGATTCCATTCAGAAGAGAGCTGTGCATCTCGTCGGCGATCCGGTGTTGACCCGGAATCTGGATAGTCTGGAACACCGCAGACATGTGGCCGAGATGTCTCTGTTTTACAGATACTTTCACGGCAGATGTTCCCAGGATTTGGCCCGCCTCATCCCGCCCCAGGCAACTCCTGTCAGACAGTCACGACAGACGGCAAGAGCGCCGCTGTATATTCACTATAATATGGCTTTTGTTAAATATATCGTAGAAAGTGCTGACCAAGTACGTGCACGTATTACAACAAGAAGTATTTCACTTTTCGCATGGCCCTCCGCACGCTTCGCTCGCTACGGGGGTTCAAGAAAAGGAAACTAACAAAATGGTAACCAAAACTAACTCAAGACATACCCAAAATCAAGAAAAACTGTTTAGAAATATAACCTTAAAAAAATAATTAAAAATAACGACGGGATTTGAATCCGAGTCGCCGAAGTGAAGGCTAACCATCCAGACCACTAGACCATCAGCGGACTTACAAACAACTGGTTGCGTCGCGAAGACAACAGACAACAACATATAAGACATCTGGAATCCCGGTGGTGGGTGCCGAGTGGTGATATTTCAGATACTAGTGCACTTGTGAATACATGCGGTTTAAAGTCCTGCAATTGGCAGGTATAAGGCCCTTCGCTCGCTTCGCTCGCTCCGGGGCTCAAGAAAAGGAAAATAACCAAGTACTAACCCAAGCCATACCCAAGAGAAACCCAAAAATCAGGAAAAAACTATTTACTTAAAAAAAAGCAAAACCGACGGAAAATGAACCCGCGTCGCCGAAGTGAAGCTCAACCATGCAGGCACCTAGAACATCTGCTGACTTACACACAATTAGTTCCATCGCGAAGACATGGCTCACCTCACCTAGCTAGATAATCACGCGCCTCTCATTCACAAGTGCACTAGTGTCTGAAAACACGTTGCCGGGTGGCGAGATTTCAATTCATAGTGCAGTGGTGAATGAGAGACGCGTGATTGGCTAGCTACGTGAGGTGATGCATGTCTTCGCGATGCAACCAATTGTTTGCAAGTCAGCAGATGGTTAGGGGTCTGCACGGTTAGCCTTCACTTCGGCGACCCGGGTTCAAATCCCGTCGGTTTTGGTTTGTTTGTTAAGTAAACAGTTTTTTTTGTTTTTTGGGTTTTTCTTGTTTTTTGGGTTTGGCTTGGGTTAGCACTTGGTCAGTTTTCTTTTCTTGAGCCCCGGTGCGAGCGAAGCGAGCGGATGGCCATATACTTGCCAATCGCTGTCTTTAAATCGCATGCATTTACAAGTGCACTACGAACTGAAATATCGCTGGCGGGTGCCGGGTTGTAAACAAACAAACGCTAGATATAGACTCTAATCTAATCGTACCTATGAACAATAGGATTCATGTTTCCGACATTGTGAACATAATACAAAGGCAAATATGGAATAATTTCTCACTATGGTGGAAGGAGTCAGTAAAGCAAAAAGGAACAAGGTATAGTGCAATACTAAACGACTTTCCAAACAACCTTGGTTCAACAAATGCACATATACGGATAGAAGGCACATTACCACCAGATCAGAACGCGATCAGGTCACTGTCTGATGGGAGACCACCTTCACCAGATTGGCGAAAAGGATACCCCTAATTGTGAACGTGGTATGCGCGAAAACTTAAATCACCTTATTTTTGAATGCCTAATATCTAAGATTCTAAACTTCGATCCATATTTGGAATTTATAAATCTCGGCATGACTCTCCCAATTGATATTCAAACAATTTTATCAGACCTCGTACCAAATAATGTTATCAAATTACTACTGAATTTTTTCCAATACAATAAAATCAAATTGTAATTACTTTTTATTTACAGATCTAACTAAACCTCACACCAAATCCCACCCATATCTGATGTGAAGCTCATGTGCCGTCTACCTCTCCGATTTTATGTTTATTAACAAACTCCACACAATAGGTTTGTTCTAGCAGCGATTTCAAACGATACAAAACCTTCCGGAGTTTGCGCATAGCGATATAAGTGTCGCTTATATTGCTATGCGCAAAGTCCGGATGGCTTTGTACCGTTTGGAATCACTGCTAGAACAAATCTAATAGCACACTAACTGTCAGCAACAATAACCTCTAATTATATAACATCCATAATCTCCATAACAAACCATCACTAATCTAAAAGTTAACCTTTAGTATCAGCAAGAAACAAGCGAAGTGGAAGAGAAGTAGGAACCTGCAGGAGCACCGCTCGCAATATTGGAGATTCTCAGTGGCGTACTGGCAAATTGCCCTAGCTGGAGTGCGTTCAGAAACGGATGGTAATGCGAAGGTACGGTACGGGTAAGGTGATCAAAATGACGTCATCGGGCAGGTGTGCCGGTAAGCCTTGATATTTATATATGAACGCCTTTCAACATTTGTCATACTTACCATACTTTTTTTGTTAATAAATTTTGCCTCCTTCCATTACGGGATTGCCATTTTCATCTAGGAGACAGGCAAATTCATTCACATTAATATCCATTTTTTAGGGAAAATTTCATAAATACAAAGAAAAGACATGCAAATATGAAGCCCAAACACCAAAAGTTATAATTTTAATCAATTTCGCAAAGTTTAATGACATGACAAGGGAAACTTCATTTCTTCGCCAACGCGCATGCCGCATAATTATTACCCGCTTAATTAGTAGGGTCATTTAGGAGCACCTTGGGCTATTCCCATTATCATTTCTGAACGGAAATATATGACGTCATTAGTGTTACTCGTTCGGTTTCTGAACGAAATTGGGAAGACTCAAATATTACTTTTCCCCCGGGGTGCGATATTTCAATTCGTAGTGCACTTGTGAATGCATGCGATTTAAAGACCTGCAATTGGCAAGTATATGACCCTCCGCTCGCTTCGCTCGCTCCGGGGGTCAAGAACAAGAGCCTAACCAAGTGCTAACCCAAGCCTTTTTTTTATGGCTGTGGCACACACACTAAAGGGAGATCCTATGGCGCCCGACGAGCGGTGTGTGTGCGAAGATGTTGATTGACACGGTTCTTGAATATTTGTAGGTTGTAATTAGTGAGAAACAGATGTCCTGGAAGTGAGTTCCACAGTGATGCTGTGCGCCAGACAAAGGAGTTCTGGTAAAGCGATGTTCTAGGTGTATCTAGTTGTACGACGAACTGGTGCGCTCCTGCCGTCTGTCGGGACTGTCTGACAGGAGTTGACAGAGACGGGATGATGCGGGCCAAATCCTGGGAACATCTGCCGTGAAAGTATCTGTAAAACAGAGACATATCGGCCACATGTCTGCGATGTTCCAACTTTCCAGATTCCGGGTCAACTCCGGATCCCCGACGAGACGCACAGCCCTCTTCTGAATAGAATCCAGCAGCTTTAGGGTATGCTTTGGTGCGGCACCCCAGGTATGTGAGCAATATTCTAAGCGCTTTGTACAGCAAGAGCAACTGCTGCGGTGTATAGAGATTTTTGTTGCGAAATAGCGCACCAAGCTTCTGGGAGGCTGATTTTGCTATGTTAGCAACATGGTCATGCCATGACATATTGCTGTCCATCGACTGCAACGTGTAGGGATCGGTTCTTAAGGAAACTGGCCAGCCAGCTGCAGAGAGAGGCGGGCAGTCCCAAGGACGGCAGTTTGTTGAGCAGTCCGTCATGCCAAACTCTGTCGAATATCTTTGAAATATCTAACGCAATCGCTCGAGACTCTCCGTGGTTTTCAATTGCCCTACTCCATATATGAGTGACATAGGCCAAAATATCTCCTGTCGATCTCTCTTTGCGAAAGCCGTATTGATTATCGCTGATTATTCTGTTGTTCTCGAGGTATTTGAGTAGTTGCTGATTGACTACACGTTCCATGACTTTGGAGATTATTGGAAGCAAGGCAATTGGGCGATAATTTGAGGGCCTGGTTTTCTTGCCTTTTTTTGGAACAGGTTGCACTCGAGCGACTTTCCAAGAGGATGGGTAAATCCCTTTTCTGTAAGAAAGAGAAAAAAGCCTGGAAAAAACGGGTGTTAGTTTGTTGGCGCAGTTCTTTAGCACGATGGCAGGTATTCTGTCCGGTCCTGATGCCTTTTACGTATCTAGTTCTTCAAGGATTTTGCGAATATCACGGTGAAAAAACTTGACTTCTGCCATGGTCGTGTTGATGTTCGGTATGGTGGGAAGAGTCTTGCCTTGGGCACTTCCAAGGTAGAGTGCGATGAAAACATTTTGGCGAGCATGTTTTTCCGTGCCTGTAGTCTCCGTGATGCCACGTTCGTCCGTCAAAGGCGGGAGAGACGCTTTCGTGAAGTTGTTACATACTGCCTTTGCTACCGACCAGAAATTCCTGGAACCACTGGGGCATTGCCAAAGTTTATTCCTGGTCCTTTGATTGTGTTTGTCCTTAGTTTCTTCGATCACACGCTTGCACTCGTTTCTCGCTTCGATAAAATAATTGCGATTTTCAGCGGTCTGATTTTGCTGCCAGCACTTATAGGCTTGCTGTTTCCTTCCTACAGCTCTTTCGCATCTTTTGTCGAACCAGGGCTTTCCTTTTGATGGTAACTTGATGGAATTTGGGATGTATGCTTCCATTCCTGAGGAGATTACTTGCATGATCTCTTCGCAGCAGTCTGACGGGTCGTCAGTGGCAAAGCAGACGTCGAGCCAAGGAAAATCTAGGTAGAACAGTCTTAGATCGTCCCAGTGTGCAGAATTGTAATGCCAGATTTTGCGAGGCAATGGTGGATCCTTCTCTATGGGTGGCAATTCACAAACCGTTGTAATAAGTTTGTGGTCGGAAGTACCTAATGGCGGACCAACTGTATTGGTTAGGATTGGTGGTCAGAAAAAGATCCAGGAGGGCGGCGAATTCGCCCCTCTCTGAGATTCGAGTTGGTTCGTCTACAAGTTGAGTAAGCCAGCAGCTGATGGCAAATGCTTCAGCTTCTCTACCTTCGTTGTCGATCTTGTTGTGATGTTTGAGCCAGTTGGTGTTGTGGGCATTGAAGTCTCCCAGAACGAATATTTCTGAACCAAAAATCAAGAAAAAAACTGTTTATTTAAATAAAACCGACGGGAATTGAACCCGGGTCGCCGAAGTGAAGGCCAACCATGCAGATCCCTAGACCATCTGCTAACTTACAAACAACTGGTTGCATCGCGAAGACTTGCGTCATCTCACGTAGCTAACCAATCACACGCCTTTCATTCACAAGTGCACTATGAAATGTAATCTCGCCCCCGGTGTGGGCATTTCTGAACACGCTCCAGCAGTGCCAGCCCTATACATCTAACGTAACTAACTGAACTAAAAGTGAAGTACTGTTGACTGATAGAGTTTTCGATTGGTAGAACTAGTGCAATCTTAGATTAGGTAAGAGTAAGGATACCGCGCATGACATTAAGCCAATGTACTGAAATTGATGCCTTTTCAGAGCGGCGGCCATTATTTATGTGGCAAACACATCTATTGTTGTGGCGGTGCAGTTATTTTGTGAGTTTTTGAACAAAGAGAGATAAAACTAAGATTCATAATGGTAAATTGTTCGGCAAATGGTTGCAAGAGTCGAAGTGAGAATAAGAAGTCTGGAATTTCATTTCACAGGTAATTATTGCCTGCTGACCTTGTAGTTTATTTGCATATTTCTTGTTTTAATAATAATGCATAATGTACACATTGTGTTACCTCTGAGAATATCATGGTAGGGATGTTTATTTAATTATCGAGAGTAATTTGAGACCCGATCTTGGATATTTTCAGTCATCAAATAATCAATAAAGCCATAAATCTTCTTCAAGGAGAGTCATTCAACAGAGGCGTAGGTAATACATTTTTCATAGTCTACCGATAAAATGGCTATATTATACTGAAAATTACTTTAACTTATTGATTATTATTTATTACTTATAATTTCAATTAATTTATTGAAGTTACCCAGTAATTTATGTGGCAGCTTGTAACAGGCTTCCCATGTTATCTGTCCTCTTCTTTCCTTGTCTAAGGGTGCAATATTTATGTTTCTTTCTTCTTTCAATATGGCTCTGCTCCGAATGGGCAATTTGCCAGCACATTCTAGGATGATTGTGACTTTGTCTGATATATAACCATATCACTACCATTTACTTCCATATTATTGATTATTTTGTTATTTTGCGGATTTTATAATATATCGTTTTTTTTATAGAACGGTTAATAAGACACCAGAACAAAGGATATAAAACTCTTCTCGTTCCCGCGCACATTCACAATCAGGACTGCGTCGGAAAGGGTCAGGTTGTAAATGTGAGCTATAAAAGCTAATGTTTTTTAAAGATAAATTCTATTATAATTTATTTAATCTGATTATATTTGAAGAAATTGATCAGTTTTATATTTTTAGCATTAAGATTTGACAGAATGGATGAAATATTGAGAGGAGGGGGGTACCCGTTTGTCTGAAGCTCTCATACATATCAACTCCCTGAATAAATTTTAAAGGACATTCTAAAAAAAATATGGTCAAGATCCAACACATCCACAATCACAATTGAGTTCTCCATAATGCCAATTCTACATAGATGTTTTTTTGTTAAGCAGTGGCCAGTTTTCATACGAATTATGGTTGTGATGTGTCTTCGATCGATATATTCAAACTTAGAAAACCATTTATATCTAGGAAGACCACCATAAGAATTTGAAAAATACTACGATATTTCGAATTTTCCTTCCATACTTTACCAAATTCTTAAAAGATTTTTCTTTAATAATCGGAATAATTTCTTGCTTATCCAGCATAATCCGTTTTGGAATATTAAGTCCTCTCCCTATATTGGCCAGTTTATCCGCCACCTCGTTTCCTTTTATTTCTTTATGCCCTGGTATCCACGCAAGTTTTATATCAGAACCCTTTTCCCTAGATTGAATTAAAAGCCTTTTTGTTCTCAACAGAATGAAATAATTTTTAGTTTCTATTATAACTTTATTAAGTTTTTCGATAGCGCTGAATGAATCTGAAAATATTGTCACATATACGCTTCTACCGCTTGTTGCCTATGGAACTGATTTCGTTGCAGTAGATGCGCTTGTGCTCTTTCAGAAGACGGAGATCAGATATAGGTAGTTGGGAGAGATGGATAGAAACACTCGGTGTAAAAAAAGGCTCGGTTTATTAACTTGAGGTTGAGTATGGAAGGTTGTAAGTATTACCAAAACATTCGGGAATGCATATCTCGTAAGTCCCCTGGGATATTCCTCGCGAAAATGTTAACCACGAACAGCAGCGAGAGAGAGGGAGAGCTAGCCTGAAGGGCTGTTACAATTAGATTGACGGGCGGATAGATTATTTGGTCTGGCTTAATATTTAGTTACGTAGTTTACTTTTTATATGTAGTTAATTTAAATAGCACTTTGCCTTATGGCGTTATTAATTTTCACTGATTCACTTTTAAGGCGTGCCTGATCAGAGGGGCTTTTCCCTTTCGGTAAGTTGCACTGATAGGTCTTTTTTAACCATGCCTGATCAGAGGGGCTTTTCCCTTTCGGTATTTCGCACTGATAGGTCTTTTTTTAAAAGTGAGAGCTTTGCTCTACCAGAGGGGCTTTTCCCTTTCGGTAATTCGCACTGGAGATCAAAGTCTGCCGGTATGGGCTGCTGCACAGCTTTTTATACCAAACTTTGACCTCTAATTCGAGTATTGTTTTGAATTGTCAACAAGGTTAATCATAACAGTTTATACTTTAATTAACAACAATTTATAATTGCGATTCAAGGTTAAGTTCAAACTTTCCACTGTATGATTTTATGTTAGTTGACACATGCCCTCCCTCCAGAAAACGACGGCCTCCGGAGTTTATTACCAGATATGCTATTCCCTTACTACATATATATATTTTTTACATTTTGCACTCAACCTTATAGTAACACTTTTTCACTGTCACAATCAGTCCGTACTGGTTCCTGCTCGATCCAAGACGTTCTGGCTGGTCGCAACAGTTTGTCCATTCGTTTTACTTGTTGTTCACTTCGTGTCGTGGCTCAGTTTTGTCCACTCGGTCTTAGTATTGAAATGTTGTCGACTCTGTATGTTGCTTGACTCAGTGCTTTTTGCAGACATGGAACAAAAGAGAGGTTTGTTTTAATAATTAACTAATAACTAATTTATTATCAATCAATCAATTTTTAGTTGCCAAATATAATAACAATATATGGCCGTTGTGGTCAGATTTAGGCGGCCTACTATTTATATATATTTTTAGTTAATAAGACGTTTTCGTTTTAGTTTTTATTAGATTTGGATTATTTATACCAATATTTCATCATATTTCAGATTCTTATTTATTACTTGTTGTACATCCTCGTATAAAGAATTCAAAATAATTATTTTTTATTATTCATATGTGTATCTGGCAGTCCTATATCTATTCGTGTTTTAGCCTATCCATTATGATAATTTAATTACAGCTAAGCTATTATTTCTAAATATTATAATATGATACGACATGTATTTATACCACTGTGCATAGTCGGCAAAAAATGAAATGCAGGTCATGTTTATGTTCCATTGCTCGGGTCGACCAACTGCAATCCTTTGAAATATGCAATTTAGGCTACCATACGAATTCTGATTTTCTGTTCTTTAAGTGTATCCATCTTGTGGTTTAGGGGGTGATTTGTACCGGTAGAACTGGTCGTATTGCGTAAGTACCTATATAATTTAAATAATAGATTAATAGTAGGAATAGATTGCATGTTAGTGCAACAAGAATAGCTTGCATAATTATATTTCATGTGTTTTGTGCATGTACACGTTTACTAAATATTGGCAGTGTTAGCGCGAGTTTGTGAAATATTATGTTTATTACTGCAAATGATAGTATAGTGTTCCATATAACCATCATACTAGGACTTTTGCTTGTTCTTTTATAACTATTTGATGGCATTGCCTGATTTCTGAGGTTATAGTTTGTAGCAATTCGTTATTTAACATTAGGTTAAGGTGTGGTATAGATAACACCCAGTTGTGGTTGATACAATGACATGAGATGAGTGCTCCTGGAGTTGACGTGTTGTTGCCCTGTATGGGAGTGGCCGCTTCCATACAGACTATTTCCATGCCCTCTTCAGGATGCGTTTATGATGGATTTATCATCACCAATCTCAGTGTTGACCATTAGTGACGACCGATGACATCTGAGGTACCAGTGAGCGCTATGGTACCTGTGAGTTTTCAGGTCCTTCACCGAGGCTTCGTGAAATGGTCTTGTGGTATATGAAACTTGCAGGCTCCTTTAGGTGAGTTATCTCATAATTAAATTATTTATTTTCATTTATAAAGCAGTTGTTTCTTCCTCCATACATTTTAAAATTTTGCATTTTTTTCCATCTAGTCATCTTCGTCTTGTCTCTATCTGAACTGTACGATCTCCAGGAAATTGAATTTAAGAAGAGTATTTCCTCCTTGTGTACATTTCTATTTTTCCCATTATTATTATATTATTATAATTTTTTATTATTCCCTATATGTGTCTTAATTTTACTATATACACCTTTTGTGCTTCTTGCCTTTATTTCTTTCACTGCATTATTTTACAACATTTTTGTCTTTCTAGGTCCTCCTTTTTTTTCTTTGGACATCGTGACGCTGGCGCTGCTTTTATTCTCTAATACATGGCGTTCGAGGCTCCGGAACCTGTTGCGCTTGTGTAGAGTCTTGGTATGAATCATATAAGTGTGTGATCTATTTATTATGTCTATATATATTACCGTTTGCCATATGTTTATATCTCATATCCTATATGTATTATGTGTTTATGTATGCATTATTTTACACTATTTATATCCCATTTTTACTAATATATTTCTTATTCTATCAGCTAGTTTTATGTTCATATTCTAAACTTTCAATGCTCCGTGGCCCTTAAGTGTTGTGATTTTCCCGATAAGATATTCATCACTACCTAAGTCTGTTTTACATATAGCCTATGCCTATATGCTTTCTCATTAGCTCGTATTTTACCTAGTTTCCCATTAAACTTCTTTTTACTTATCTCCTAGTTTCTCCTCACTTGAAACGCTCACATGTCTTTCTATGACTTTCCCTGTACGGTATTAATCGAAAACAATTGCGTTCTCATTATAACTTTACTAAAGTTTAATTTCTTCATTTATTCACATATATTAACTAACCGTTTCTAGTTTAATTTTTCTCTATATTAACTTTCTGTATCATCTATTTGGACGCCTTCATGTTTTTATTATGACTTTCTCTAGTATCTTAGATAGTTGTCAATAACACTTGCATTCCAAATTCTTGTTCCATCTTTCTAATATATCTCTGTTTGCTTCTCTAAGTGCCTCTAATATTCTTCTATGTGCTTTATTTTCTACTCTAAGTATATACAATATCTATGTACTCTATTTTCCACTTTAAGTACATATAGTTTCCATTTTAAATGTGTCTAATATTTTTCTATATGCTCTATGCTACTTTTTTCTCACTCCTAAGTGTCTTATTATGATTTTTCCTAATATGTAAGGTATTTATCATTGACACCTGGGTTTGTAGATACTTTGTGCATTATCATTATTTTCTCCCTAAAATCGCTAACAGTCTTCCTTCGAAGTCCTCGTCTTCTTTCTCGTCCATACCTTCACTACTCTTAATTTTATTATTGTCTTTCCCCAAAATTGCTAATAGTCTTCTTTCGAGGTCCTCGCCCTCTTTTTTATGTATACTTTCATTTTTCTCAATTTTATTACTGTTTTGTTGCCCCTTATCTTTATCACGTTTTTCCTTTTCTGCCTCTTATATAACTAACTGTATATCCATATCTTCCGTATCCTCTGTACTATCTTCCTCTGTGTCTTTTGAATCCACCTCTTAGTTACTTAGTTTCTATTTTCTCCTTAGTTTTTGGTATCGTGGTATTTGCTTAGTTTATGGTTACTTCTTACTTAGTTTCTAGTTTCATTGCATTTAGTTCATTTCTGGTTACTTTTTACTTAATTTTTATATATATTTTTTTGTATTTACTTAGTTTCTGTTACAGTAGTACCTTAGATAATAGTATTGTATGACTCTCCCTATGTTTGGCGATATCCATCTTTAATACTAGTTCAATATTTCCTTGTATATTGTCTATTTATATATACTTTTAATGAAACTCAAATTTCTTCTCTTAGTTCCTCGTATATTTTGCTTTCCAAGTGTCTTACTTGTGATTTTCCCTGTAAGGTATTTATCTGAGACAGTTGGGTTCAAAATTCTTTATACATCCTGTATATACTCATTTATTATTTTCTCCTTTATTTCCATATAACCTACTTCCTGGAAACTTCTTCTTTCTTCTACTTCTTTTTCTATTTGCTTTTTCCTCCGACTAAGTGTTATTTTCTACATTATCTAAGGTATTTGTAATGGTTACGCGTGTTTTTACGCAACTTCTTTCACCAAAAATTGCTAGTAGTTGTTCTTCTAACTGTACGCCCCTTTTTTTTGACCATAAGGGCACTACTCCTAATTTTTTGTTGGTTATTCTCTTTCTTATATATTGCCATTGCGTCTTTTGCCCCTCGCATAATTAACTGAAATTGTTTTGCCTCATTATTGGCCTCTCTGTCTTCTTTCTGATTATTACATGGTGATGGCTTGGTCCATTCTATGCATGTGCTGATTTTTCTTACTCTTCTTATGGTCCAAACTATCTTAGTAGTATGTTTTCTTCTTCTGTATTGAAAATATGTGATGATCAATGAGCAGATTCCGTATTATGTTTGACCGTAGTTGTAAGATTTATTTAAAAGAAGATGGCTATATATGGTGCTTACACCAAATGATCAACAAGGCGAATTGTTATGATTTCAAAAAATCTCACAGAAAACTGGTACAGAAAACAATCTTGTGGGTCAACACGGCTATACAAAATTTAGATGGCTCGGATTGATGAAAAATATTATTTTTAGCTGGATCAGGGGTCTATCTGGAAAAAGCGTATCTCCTCGACGAGTCCTTGGTCCTGTGTCCTATGTACGGGGATGAAAACGGCTACCTCCACCATGGACAGCAGCGAGGGAGATGGAGAGCTAGCCTGAAGGGCTGTTACAATTAGATTGACGGGCGGATAGACTATTTGGTTAGATTTGGTGTGGCTGAATATTTAGTTACATAGTTTACTTTTTATATGTAGTTAATTTAAATAGCACTTTGCCTAATGGCGTTATTAATTTTCACTTATTCACTTTTAAGGCGTGCCTGATCAGAGGGGCTTTTCCCTTTCGGTAATTCGCACTGATAGGTATTTTATAAAGTGAGAGCTTTGATCTACCAGAGGGGCTTTTCCCTTTCGGTAATTCGCACTGGAGATGATGCGTCAGTGTATACAAAAGTATATAGTTCTCTATAAGGATCCGTTATGGATAAGAATTGCTCTTTTATAGACATCTCTGAAGTTTTAATATTAAATCTTAATATTTCGATATAATTAATTTGGTATTTTAATTCAATATCAAAGATTGGCAACTTTATCGATCTCCAGATCTTTGGAACATATGGAATGAAATATTTGAGTGCCTGAATTAAATATGGAATGTCTTTATCCCTCCAAAACCCTACATTCTGCATGCATGATTGTCGAACTAAGAATAGGATTTTCATGAGCGGATGATCGATAATACAAACAATTTTGGCCCAAGAACTTAACCGCGAGATACTTCCTATACGCGTGTCCAAATTAGTAAGTGCCGCTTCCGCTAACAACACATTTACCGGGGTTGATTTCATGCAGCCCAGAATTAATCGTAGAGCCTGATAGAACATCGTATCCAATTTCTTTAAAAATATCATACTGCTTGGTTTAAGAAATATGGCACCAAAGTCCAAATGAGATTCAACCAACCCAAAAAAAGGCCATAAGGAGAGTTTGGGGATCAGCACCCCACCAAGTCCTAAAGAAACAATTCATAATACCGATACCCCTGCGACATTTATTCAGAATATTTTCAATATGTTTGTTCCATTTTAAGTTTTTATCTAGTATAATTCCTAAGTATTTGGTTTATTTTTTAATGGGGATACGTTCATTATCAATCTGAATTATTGGATTATTTTTCCTATGCCCTTTGGTAAACCATAATGTTTCACATTTCTCAACTGACAAGGTCAGACCATTCTCCTGCAACCATTCATGAACCTCAACCATAGTATCATTAATTATTTGTTGCATTCTTGCTTCTGTGTAAATTACCAGGTCATCTGCATAAGCTATGACATTAATACCATTTTTCACTATTTTGAATATATCAAGTATGTATACATTAAACAAAATTGTGTTCAATGGTTATCCTTGCGGGATCCCTGAGCTTGTGTGTACTGTGCCTATTAAACCCCCATTATTATTTTTAGATACTATAGTTCTGTTTTCTAGTATTTTGAATATTAAGTTACTGAGCGAGACAGGTATCTGCAACTGAATTATTTTATTATATAAACTATAAATATTGACATGATCATACGCTGTTTTAAGATCCAGAAAGACAGCCAGTACAGTTTTCTTTAAACCCATAGCAAGTTCAATTTCAAATATTAAAAAGGCCTGAGCATTAAGAAAGGGGCGTTAGTATTGTCTGCATAAATGAACGCTGGCTTATTTCTAATGAAATAGAGCTAACACGTGTTGGAAAATATATGAAAGCGGCAGCATTCTGTAGGGATCGAGGCAGAGATGGAGCTCAATGGGGTGGTTCAGCGATTTTCCTGGATCCATGTTTGGAATATTCAGCTTTGACTGGTGTGGATGCACTGGCTGTGGAGAAAACTATCGAATTATGCGGAGTTTTTATAAAAAAAATTAAAATCTGGCAATTTTGACACCTTCTTACAAGTTCTTGAGGGTGCGTTGAGCCAATTTGGCTGTCATAATAAAGTGGTATTATCTGGAGACTTCAATGTTCATTTTGGCACTGAGAGCGGGGAGTGTAGAGACCTATGTTGTTTATTGGAATCATACGGCTTAAAACAAATGGTAATAGAGCCTGCGTCAAGACTCATGCCTGGATGATATATTTCTTAATTTTGATTATCTAAATTGCAATGTTTCAGTTGTTAATTCATCTTTCTCTGACCACCGAGGGCAGATCATTAATTTTCCTATAACTATACAAAAATTAGATATAAAAACCACTAAAATAACTTCTAGGCCCTTGACAGAGGTGGGTAAGTTCAATTTTTATAATTGTATTCAGCAGTTTGGGTGGGATTTTTTAAATGACTCCAATATTAATGCCAATAAAAAGTTTTCTATGTTTAGTGAATGTCTATCAGATGCTTTTTTTAAATCATTTCCTGAAAAAACATATCAAAAAAGAAATGATCAAATTCGAACCATCAACTGGTTTAATGATGATCTTAGACACATGCGTGAACATCTAAATTTGTTAAGTGAGCTATATAGTAAGCACCCTACTCTTGCTTTAAAACAACATAAAAATACATATAAAAACCAGTATAAAGCTGCAATAAAAAATGCTAAAAAATCAGCAAATGATACTCTAATACGTAATGCTTCTAATCCCATAAAATGCATGTGGAATATAATTAACGAACATCGTGGCATAGTTAGAAAGGATGGGGGTGAGGGTGTAAATATACCTCCCGACCAATTTAACAAATTCTTCATAGGTATTGCTCATGAATTACAAAGTAAAGTAAGACCACCAAATTTTGACCCTGTTCAAAATATACCTGAGGCTGCACACTCTGCTTTCAGTTTTGCTAGGGTAACAATGAATGAGGTGCGTGATAGAATAAACTCTTTAAAAAATAAAACAAGCAGGGACCCTTATGGCCTAAATGTTTCTTTAATTAAATCTATTAAGAACCTAATTATAAGTCCTTTAACTAAATTAATAAATGTTTGTTTTGGGGAGTCAGTATTTCCAGATGCTCTCAAGGAGGCTGTAGTAGCCCCAATTTTTAAAAAAGGAGATCCAAGTGATGTCTCAAATTATAGGCCAATCTCACTTTTACCAATACTTTCTAAAATATTTGAGAAATGTATGGCTGTCAGGATATCTCATTTCTTTGAAACCCATACATTATTTACTAATAGTCAGTTTGGCTTTAGAAAGGGCCTTAATACCACCTTAGGTATTTTAGATTTTGTTTCAAATATTCTAAACGCTTTTGATGAATCCACTTATACAACAACTGTCTTCTGTGACCTAAGTAAGGCATTCGACTGTGTCTCTCACCACTTGCTTTTAAAAAAACTTCAGCGTTACAACTTCGAGAACTCTAGCCTATCTTTGATTGAGAGCTATCTTATGGATAGAATTCAGAGAGTCAAAGTGAATGGGGTTGAGTCTACGAGAGGTAGTGTAACTGTGGGCGTTCCCCAAGGATCAGTCCTTGGACCACTGCTCTTTTTAATTTATATTAATGATATACCAGGTTATGACCCTACGTCACAGTACACTATTTTTGCAGATGATACTGCCATAACTAATAAGCATGCAAATCTGGAGGAGGCTAAAGCAAAGTCGGGGGAGGCACAGGAGATGGCTGAAGCATGGTTTAGTTCAAACTTACTTTTCCTTAATGTGGACAAAACTCAATTCATGATTTTTTCAACAAGGGCAATACCAGAGACTGACTTGGTAACCTCTGTAAGGTTCCTGGGAGTCATCCTAGACTTCAGACTTCGGTGGGATGCACACACGGATCAGCTCTCTACAAAGCTGAGCAAAAATATTTATATCCTGCGTAACCTGGGTGAGTGTGTGTCTGGGCAGGCGTATTTCTCTCTCTGCCACTCGCACATTTCTTATGCAATAATTGCTTGGGAACATGCTGCGGGGGCAGGGAGGGTTTTTCGTCTTCAAAGGAGGGCAGTTAGAGTCGGGTCTGGGATATAGGGATGACTGCCGGGAAGCCTTTAGACAAAATAAAATACTAACGTTGCCATCACTTTTTATCTTGGAAACCTTATGCTACATTAAAAATAACATCACTCTTTATACAACGCATGATTCCATACATAACCATGATATTCGAAACAAACAAAATCTTATTTTGAACTGTTGGAGGTTAAAACGTTGCCAGGATGGGCCTAATCATCTAGGTATTCACTTCTACAACAAAGTACCTGAAAATGTAAAACAGCTACCGATAATAGCATTTAAAAGTAAAGTAAAGAGTTTTCTTCTCAGTAGTGCATATTACTCGGCGAATGAATTTTTGTCTGATCTTAATTATTTTAACTGAATTTTAATTTGTGGTTTGTAATATGTTTGACATTTTAAACTAAATTTGTGATTGCAAAATTATGTTCTTTTGACTATTTTAAAATAATTTAAGTGTTTTTAATGTGTAAGGTTTTAGGTTAGTTAAGACTTTATATGTATTTTTTCTACTTTGACGTGTGTAAGTGCTATGTATGTGTAATAATAAGCATGAATAAACAATTTCAATTTGAATTTGAATTTGAATTAACAACTCCCATACCTTTCCTAAAACCAACCTGAAACCAGGGAAAAATCAGTTTATTTTCTAGAATCCACTCCAGTCTGTTTTTTATCATTATCTCTAAAGTTTTAAGATAGCATGACGACAGCACAATGGGTCTATAACTATCGATGATATCAGGCCTTCTATTTGATTTCAACAAACATACAATATTATAAACCTTCCATGATTCAGGAATGATATTTTCCCGTAAACGTTTGTTATATGCCTCCAATAGTAAAAGTTGAGCCGACTGAGGTAGATTCATAATCATCCTATAATAGACTTCATCAGTTCCAGGGGCCGAATCTTTTTTCTTTTTTATAGCCAACTGAAATTCAGCAATCGAAAAAACCGAAATGTCGACATCCGAAAGAAAACGACAGAAGTCAGGAATATAGCCAATGATGGCCATATTGTTCAATATACTCATACCCAAGCTATCATCATTCAAAGATATTTTATTATTGACCCTTGCTCCCGAGAACCTTTTAATCTTGTCCCAAACATATCTAGTGTTCGAAGTTCTATTCAATGTAGCACAGAATTTAATAAACTTTTTTTGTTTTTTTGAAATGTTTTCTGCTAGAGCTATATTCCTTTTAGCCTGAATATAGTTATCCATATTTGGGTCAAGTTTAAAGTTTTTGATGGATTTTTTTCTTTTGTTAAGCATTACATCCCACCAAGGATTACCTATTGAGACAAATTTATTTTTAATTTTATATGGTATTGATTCTTTAGCTGCATATTCGATGATATCTCCAAGCTTCTCTATATTAACTTTATCATGAAAAACGAATTCCTCGCTTGATATATAATTTTTTTTACATAGTTTATTAGCATAAAAAAGTGAAATTTTCATATGCCATCAATTTTTTAATATTTTTCTGACGTTCGTACTCTGCGCAAGTTTTTGAGTTACTTTTATGGTAATTTTTTTTGCAGTAAAAACATTTCGTATCGCAAGAATATTTTATTTGGTCTGAATCACTAGTGCCTTTAACCTGATGAGACTCAGTTTCACCACAATTGAAGCACCTCAATTTCCCCCTATACAATTTTTTAGTATGCCCGTACATTAAACATTGAAAACACTGAGTCACTGGCGACACAACAGGCATGTTTAACCCATATAAAGAAATTTCACGCGGCAAAAGAGTCCCATCAAATGTAATTAAAATAGTTCTAGTCGGCGCATATTCTATTTCTTTACTAATATTAATATCAATTTTCCTATTTAATCTAACAATGCCATTTATTTTCGCTTTACATCTACATGCAATATTCTGTAACTCTTCAACTGTAAAACTTAAATCAACATTCCTTACTATACCCTTACACGATATAAAATTCATGGCGATAAAAATATTATATCCCTTTTCCAGTAGGACTTTATTGTTGACAAAGGCATTTGCCGATTCAAATCTAGTAAATTGCACACCAATTCGATTCATGCCCTTATTTTCTATTTTTTTAACATCTTTCAAATTTAAACCAAATATCTCTTTGGCTATTTTTAAGTGATTAAACTTTCCAATATTGTTACCGGATTTCTCCGTAGACTCGATATAAACAACATAGGGGCCTGACTCGAAACCAGAATATAATTTATTAATTTTTTGTTGACTATTCGAAATATTTGTGTTAGTATTATTTACATTTATCTCGCTCTCGACAGTTACATTCCAATCCCTTTGAATTGAAATATCCATATCAAGGTCATTTTCTTTAATACTCGAAACTGAATTTATTTTGAAATTCGTTATTATATCTGAAGTATTACTAACAAACTTTTTTTTTGCTTTTGACCCCCCTCCGGGGTCAGGGGGCTCCTCCATTCTCTAACTCTTCGCACTTAGTTTTACAAAATCAATTAAGCTTTGATATGAGAATGCAAGTGAAGTTAGACTCACCAGGCAAGGTAGACACAAAAAATTAATATCGCTTTACACCGATAAAAAACTTTCAGTGGACCGCTTCGAATCACCGTCTCCACGGTTCTGAATATTTATGTTCGATTGGTAGAACTTAGAACTCGTGCGATTTTGTATGTTCGATTGAGGAACCAGGTCATTCGGTTTTGCACTCAGTGCATGTTTTTCAGCCCGATGTCTGGGACCTCGTGTTGAAATTGGTGCAAAACAAACAACTTAAAAATGGCCAAAAAGTAAATAGCAGAGGGATTTAAGTAGTTTTGAATTTGTTATCGCGCCATCGAGCGATAGTGATGAGGAAGAAATTGAGGCTGCATTAGGTGAATTTTTTTTATGGCAGTGGCACACACACACTAAAGGGAGATCCTATGGCGCTCGACGAGCGGTGTGTGTGCGAAGATGTTGATTGACACGGTTCTTGAATATTTGTAGGTCGTAATTAGTGGGAAACAGATGTCCTGGAAGTGAATTCCACAGTGATGCAGTGCGCCAGACAAAGGAGTTCTGGTAAAGCGATGTTCTAGGTGTTTCTAGTTGTACGACGAACTGGTGCGCTCCTGCCGTCTGTCGGGACTGTCTGACAGGAGTTGCCAGGGGCGGGATTATGCGGGCCAAATCCTGGGAACATCTGCCGTGAAAGTATCTGTAAAACAGAGACATCTCGGCCACATGTCTGCGATGTTCCAGACTATCCAGATTCCGGGTCAACTCCGGATCGCCGACGAGACGCACAGCCCTCTTCTGAATGGAATCCAGCAGCTTTAGGGTATGCTTTGGTGCGGCACCCCAGATATGTGAGCAATATTCTAAGCACGGTCTTATTTGCGCTTTGTACAGCAAGAGCAACTGCTGCGGTGTATAGAGTTTTGTTTTGTTGCGAAATAGCGCACCAAGCTTCTGGGAGGTTGATTTTGCGATGTTAGCAACATGGTCATGCCATGACATATTGCTGTTGACCGAGACACCCAGCAGCCCGACTGACGAGGATGAAGGAATGGTCGATCCTGCCATAATGATGTCAGGGCCCTCTGTATTGGCCCTCTTAGTAAACGTTGCTGCTTGGGTCTTTGCTGCATTGAACTGGACCAAATTTCGGTCGCCCCAAGTTTGAACTGTCTCCAGGTCTTGATTAATTGCTGTAATCTGCTCCTGTCTGCGGTGATGAGTCTCAGTCGCTGGTAAGGGTTTTTCTGATCTAAAGTGGGAGACAAGGGTACTGTCATCTGCAAAACTGTAAACAGGATTATTCGTTTCGATCAGCAGGTCATTAATATAGATGAGGAAGAGAGTTGGTGAAAGTATTGCGCCCTGAGGCACGCCCGCGTTGATGGTGAATGTGTCCGAGATATGTCCATCGACTGCAACGTATAGGGATGGGTTCTTAAGGAAACTGGCCAGCCAGCTGCAGAGAGAGGCGGGCAGTCCCAAGGACGGCAGTTTGTTGAGCAGTCCGTCATGCCAAACTCTGTCGAATGCCTTTGAAATATCCAACGCAATCGCTCGAGACTCTCCGTAGTTTTCAATTGCCCTACTCCATATATGAGTGACATAGGCCAATATATTGTTACGTTTTTCCCGTGGGTTCTTAACAGAATTACAACTTTGCTATTTTCAACTAACACTCTCTTTATTCACTACCACTGTATACAATTTAACACTTTATACTACTCTTATAACTTTACCACTAATGTCTATTCAACACTCAATGATTAACTGAACTGAACTAACTAACCGACTGACTAACATTGGCCTTAGGTCTGCTTATATATAATCTCCAATCCATCACGAATATTCGGGAAGTATTCCGAGGCCACTCTATATGATCTCGACGAGGCCATTGAGACAATTCCAGCGATCCTGAAACTTCGCGACCGGCCGGGCGATGAGTCATACAGACAGGGAAGCGAGCAGCACGGCGGCGGCTAGTTTTATAGGGTAGCACAAAAACGTTCGGATGGTTGTTAGGCTAGCCGTAACATTGCCTCCCTCTTAATTCTGATCGTCCCGATCAGCTACATCATGTCCATGATATGCTTTCAACCTGTCGAGGTGGACAACTTTCAGTTTGCTTCTGGGGCTACGCTGAATTATATACACAACCTCATTAATTCTTTTGATGACCGTATAGGATCCTTCCCATACTGGTCTTAGCTTGGGAGATCTTCCTGTCTTCCTTTGCGGGTTATATAACCAGACTTTATCGTTCATCCCAAATCCCCTAGGGTTAGCTTGGAGATCATATCGAGCCTTCGTTCGGTAACTGGAGAGACGTTCAAACGGTAGTCCCACATCATTCTGTTTCATCTTCCCACTGGGTCTTGTCTGGGATCCTTGACTTGAGGTACAGGTTGAACACTGTCGGCACCATGATTTCACATCCGGGCAGTAGTTGACCCAGTAAAATCTGTCGAGGATCTTGTCAATCATTCTGTTAACTCCGAGATGAGCACCAAACTTTCTATTATGCACTTCGTCCAGAACTTCCGATACACTCTTCCTTGGTACCACGAACTGCGTCTTCACTACTTTGCCATCGGCGCTTTCCCAGGCTCGTTTAAGGAGTCCATTTTCAACTACCAGGGAGTCCCACTGAGCCCACAGAGATTTAAAAGTAGATCCCTTAGTTGAAATATCTCTCCAGCTTGGTCTTGGTTGACGTTCTTCCTTAGCTTTTAGTAGCAGTGCTATTTCATTATCCTCAAGCTGATCCTTCTTCAGTTGCTCTGTGGTCCACTGCTGATCAACCTTAAACTTGATTCGCCTAATGGGAGTGATTCCTTCTCGTTGGTCAGTTCTTTGGCGATGTTTATAATTATCCTCACATGACCTTCTGGATAAAGCATCTGTATTACTATGCCATCTTCCTTCCCTGTGCTTAGCCTTAAAGTTATATTGTTTCAACTCTTCCTGACTTGGCTTTAAACTGCTGTTGTCTCTGGATGGAGCTGTAGGTCGTAGTTGTACTCGACAGTCTCTCTTAAAATGCCCAATGTTGCCACATATATAGCACTGATTTGAAACATTTCGGTTACGTGGCATATCTTCTAGTGGCTCCCGGAATCTTTGTACTTGACAGTCCCTTTTGAAATGCCCAGTCCTGCCGCATCTATAGCACTGATTTATAGCCTTTTGATTACATGGTCTAACTTCTGTTGACTCCCGGAATATCCGTACTCGACAGTCCCTTCTAAAATGTCCAGTCTTTCCACATCTATAGCACTGATTTGATGTATTTCGGCTATGTGGCCTATCTTCTATTGGCTCCTGGAATCTTTGGACTCGACAGGCCCTTTTGAAGTGTCCAGTCTTGCACACATCTATAACACTGATTACGGTTGTATGGCCTAACTTCTAGTGACTCCCTGAATCTCCCCGTGGCCTGAAGAACTTCGGTTAATTTCTTCAAAATACCGCCCATTTCAGTTAGTTCACTATTGTTCGCCGAATTTTCTTCCTTGATGGATACTTCCCTGATTGCTGGCTTAGAGATGTTACAGGCCGCCTCGATTTCCAGAGCTCTACCCAAAACTTCACGGCTGCTATCAAATTTGGCTAGACGTAACATCTTCTGAGTTTCTGGATCTGTGACACCGTCCACGAAATATTCAGCAACAAGTTCCTTTTGAAATTCTTCTGTTGCTCCCGGATAGGCCAACTGAACGAGACGTCTGACGTCTGCCTCAAACTCTTGCAGGTTTTCACCAGGCTTCTGATGTCGGGACTTAACTTGTGCCTGATACAGATGTCTTCTATGTTGGTCTCCAAATCGTCTCTCCAGGGCAGCTGCAAGTAGGTCATATTTCCCTTGTTGGCTGATAGGAATGGTCTGCAGTAGTTCCAGGGCAGACCCACGAAGCGCTACCACTAGTGATGTAGCCATTTCTTCGTTATTCCAACCGTTGGCAACAGCAGCGGCTTCAAATTGTCTTTTGTACATTGTTCAGGATGTTTGACCGTGTACGTTGGAGGTTTGATGTTTTGTCTCGGTGGGTGCTTGATGTCTTAGTTTGGTATCTTCTGCTTGTAGATTCTTCATTTCTTTCCGTACGTCTCCTGCTTCTTTTTGTACAGTTACAACTTCTTTTTGTATATTGTTTACTTCTTTTTCAAATTTCTCATTTTGCCCGTCCAATATTTTCTGTAATTTTCCTTGCTCGCCTACAATTACATCCAGCATCCATTTCTGCAGCTCTTCCTGTTCTGCTTGCCTTCTACCTTCAGCCTCTTCCCGTTCCGCTTGCCTTTTATCTTCTTGATCTTGTAAAATTTTCTGAAGCCGATCCTGTTCTGCTTGCCTTCTACGTTCATCCTGTTCCCGTTCCGCTTGTCTTTTATCTTCTTGATCTTGCAAAATTTTCTGAAGCCGGTCCTGTCCTATTTGCTTTCTACGTTCATCCTCTTCCCGATCCGCTCGCCTCTCAGCATTTAAATTATCCATAAAATCGGCCAACATTTTATTTATTTGTTCCATTTCTGCCGCTTGTTGCCTCGTATTGACCATAGAATTTTATAACATTTTCACAGAATCCACCAACCAAACGGTCTCGTTGACTTACTTGTACTCTTTTCTCTCCTCGAAAAATACTTCACAAGTCCGGTCCTTTCACAATCCCACTTCTGACACCAAATGTTACGTTTTTCCCGTGGGTTCTTAACAGAATTACAACTTTGCTATTTTCAACTAATACTCTCTTTATTCACTACCACTGTATACAATTTAACACTCTATACTACTCTTATAACTTTACCACTAATGTATATTCAACACTCAATGATTAACTGAACTGAACTAACTAATCGACTGACTAACATTGGCCTTAGGTCTGCTTATATATAATCTCCAATCCATCACGAATATTCGGGAAGTATTCCGAGGCCACTCTATATGATCTCGACGAGGCCATCGAGACAATTCCAGCGATCCTGAAACTTCGCGACCGGCCGGGCGATGAGTCATACAGACAGGGAAGCGAGCGGCACGGCGGCGGCTAGTTTTATAGGGTAGCACAAAAACGTTCGGATGGTCGTTAGGCTAGCCGTAACAATATCTCCTGTCGATCTCTCTTTGCGAAAGCCGTAATGATTATCGCTGATTATTCTGTTGCTCTCGAGGTAAAAGTAGTTGCTGTTTGACTACACGTTCCATGACTTTGGAGATTATTGGAAGCAAGGCAATTGGGCGATAGTTTGAGGGCGTGGTTTTCTTGCCTTTTTTTGGGAACAGGTTGCACTCGAGCGACTTTCCAAGAGGATGGGTAAATCCCATCTGTAAGAAAGAGAAAAAAGCCTGGAAAAAACGGGTGTTAGTTCGTTGGCGCAGTCCTTTAGCACGATGGCAGGTATTCCGTCCATGAAATTCCAAAAATAAAGAATTATGATTTCATCGTTGACTCTAAAATGAATACTTCGTCATTTTCTCAAATTGCATTGGTTAAAACATAACGGATCACTTAATTCACTTACATAAAGATTATAAGAATAAAAGAGCATCAAAAAAGAGAAATATTTGGAGTCGGGTTACATTTTTCCGCCCTTCAGGTCGACCTGATAATGAAATTCGTATTCGATTGGGATTGCACTAGAGCAATTTTTCAACTGATCTGGGTTTGCATGTTGCAAGAGTCCACTTTCAGTGCAAAACTATTTTTGTCAATCGAAAACGCTATGAGTTGATGTTTGTCGTTTACCTCATCAGTGTTACCACACCTAGTACATTTGGACTAGATCTAGTAGTTTTCAGTCGAATCTAGTGATCTAGTACGTACTGATGCAAATCTAGTACTTTTTAATTTGAGAATGAAGATTTTTCTTCTGATCTCAACTCATTTCGTGTAAGAGCATTAGATTTTTATATTGAACTTTGTTTACAAATCCGCCAAAGGTTTCAATATGACAATATTTTATTACAATCTTTATCACATTTGGAGTCTATAAAAGCTGTATCTGGTGTAATCAGCTTGGTTTTCATAGGTTGAGGAGAATTAAGAACATCACGAAAGCTTCGATAAAACTATATTGGTTATAAATTAATATTCGTATATGCTGGCCAAAATGCACAGTATGCAATCTTATATTAATTAAACAATAACCTGATTACCTAATGTAATAATAATCGTCAAAAAGCTGTGCTGTGCAATTACAATATATTGTGTATTGCTTAACAAATTAAACATAGTTTACAGGATATGAAGTCAATACCCTTGTGACCTCATATGCCCAGTACACCTCCCTGGCGAAAAAAATAAATATATATTGAGACAGCAATATATATTTTTTATGATATATAGATAGATATAATTATAATATATATAATATAGTTAGTACAGCATATTTATTTCTAATCATAATAAAGCTTAATCCTATTTTTATGTACTTTTACATTTCTATTATTTATTTTTAACACTACATTTGGATTTTTATTTTCTAATACCTCGTAAGGTCCTATATACAAAGCATCTAATTTACTATTCCTATTTTCGCTGAGAATCAACACTTTATCTCCCACGTTATATATTAATACATTTTTTATCGAAATTTATTTTCCGGTTTTGTTTGGATGTAATCAAATTGTTTCTAGCATCATTACAAGCAGTATGAAGTCTATATTTAAGCTGTTTAGAATAATCCTCAAAGTTATATAATGGATCTATGTTATTGGCAATATTTGATGGTATTTGGCTTTGTTTTCCAAACACAAGTTCATAAGGAGTATATTTGGTTTCGGTATGCACAGTGTTGTTATACGCAAAGCACCAATATGGTACCCACGTACTCCAACTATCTGCATGTTGTGACACTTGAATACGCAAATAAGCTCCTAAATGTTTGTGAGAGTTTTCCAAAGCTCCTAGAGTTTCATGGTGATAAGCTGTTGAATTTAAGGTATTAATTCCTAGCAATTTACATGATTCCTGAAACAGGTTTGCCAAAA
>MU188153.1:31318-66087 GCA_016904865.1 Pissodes strobi | reverse complement strand
ATATTACATAGCATATTAATTCTTCTCGAATTAATCCCTAGTAAATTCCACGAATTTACATCTGCATCTCGTTGTAGTGATCTGATTGCCTGTTTTGACAATATCCTTTTATTTCATTATCCCAGGGGCTCCCATATGTGCGTGTCTTAGATAAAGGTAAATATAAGTATTAAGTGGGTTTCAGGAGCTTGAACAGCATTTTATTTACAAACAAGCTTGCCGATAACATTGAGTTCGCTTGAGATTTTTACTTGATTGGTCCCACGATTCTTTAATTTTAGGAAATGTATAACTTGAACAGGTGCAGTGAATACTGATTCCAATGCATTTTATACCATTTGCCTGGTGAACTTGACTTTATTGACCAAATTCCTATACGGTCTGTCCTTGTATTCTTTGACTTATTTTCGCAGTTAGAGAACTCTCTTTCCATTATTTGATAATGCAAACTGTTCTATATTTAATTGCGTTCAGTTTTTAGCGTTCCTACAAGAAACGGGGAAAACTAGAACTTTTTTAAAGTGCAAATGAAAATGATAAGAAACACACGATGCCATTTTGAGAACATTAACCTCACCTTTTGTAGTGGTTACTGCATGGTGGAAGTTAATTGTTGTCATACACCATCATCCAGTGCTAATTATTTCGATTCTAATTTGATTTTCTATAATCTCGCATTCAATTTTATGAATTACTTTGCGTCAAATGTGTCATTTCGAAAATCAAATTGTCCCTTGTGCTTGATATTGTTGCCTTGCGCTTATCATAGAGGTGAAATTTTATGATACTGTCGGCCGACCAACGACGAATATGTGCTCCGAAATGCTATGTTATCGAATAAATATTTGTTTTTGGACCGTCCCTGTAGATTAAATTAGGCATAGAATATGTCAGCTAGTGTCGCAGTGCATCATAGTAGAACAGAGAAAAATCACAAAACATGAGTGGGTTCGGATCTCGAATGTCATCATTGCTCGTAGGAATGACTTGTTGGTTGTAGAAAATGCTGATGCTTTATAGGTTTCTTTACCCTCGTGTAGGTCAACTTGTATGCATGGAAGGGCCCTTTTTTCAGTCCATTGTGTTCGACCGTGCAAGTTTCCCACTGAAAGTTGCTCGTCCCTGTTTATGATTAGACCAGCAGATCTAACCGTGGAGCCACTTAAGCATGCTTTTATTATTAATTGTTACATGCCAATTGCTGGTCAATTTATACCGTAATATCGATAATATTTTAACCATTTTTTTTGCCTTTGCATATAAAATATATATACGAAATATAAATTTCAGACTTTTTATATATTTATTAATTAATGCTAATTTAAGATCACCAATTCCTAAGGCATTTCCAGGTTTTTTTTTATAATCAAAATTGACAACTCACGGGAGTTTCTTTTTAAGCGTGTTGTCATCACAATGACACCAATAACGTCCTAGTGAACTCAGGAAGTGCAACATGTTTGGGTAGTTTAGAAAATGAGTGTATCACGTTTATTATCATTTGCTTTACCTTGTGGTTATTTGTCATGTTTCATAACCGGTAATTTATTTTGCGTACCATAAAAGTAAGCATTTTAGTTTTAATTAATTAGCTTCTCCGTTAATCGACATAACAGATACGTTATTTCAATTTTCTTAGAACTACTCTAAGTAGTTAGTTTTGTAATTTAAACTTTTAATCACGTGCTTTCTTGAGCCACCGTTTGCTATATACCAGCGGTAGACTGACTTATTCATTTAAATTTACAGTTTTCATTAATTATTATATTTAGGAAATACTTCAAGCTAAGTAGTATTTACGTCATGTAATTCAATTAGTCAGCGTACTTAATCGCTACCGTCAAGTATAGTTTTAACTAACACCGAATACTGTGAGTACCACCATATAAATAATTAAATTTTAATTTTGATTCTCTGAAAGTCAAATTCAATTTTTTCAACTTTTGAGAACATAAACAAATGCAACCATTTTATGGTAATAAACCCATAATTTTTCATGTAACTACATGTTTCATTTATTATCTTTATTATTAGTGTTACAAAAGGTGAGTAATTAATAGGTGTAATTCATTTGAATTAGTTGGCCTCAACAATTGAATAATCATGACCTTATTTTTACTTACTTATATTTTATTTTTAGTGAAGCCTAAGCCAAAACGAGTGCCAAATTAGAAATTGCGTATCTTAGTAGCGCCTTAAAATACATTTTTGCCCCTTAATCTCCAACGTTTGAGCAAGGGCCTAATTTGCTCGCTTCTAAAGCAGCTCGTTCTGGACTGAATTTTCGTATTTCTTCTAATCTGTGGTGAAGAAAGATAGAAAAGGAGGTAATAAAGTGCGTGGCAAATGTGTGAAGATATTTTGTAAATTGCCTCAACTAGCAGATTACCCAATATTCGAGCCAGTTTGCAGACTGTGTAAGCATTTTGTATATACTTGGATTTTGTACATGGTGTTGCAACAGGGGCTTATATACAAATTTTCTGGTATTTTTGTAAACAATCAACATTGTGGCAAGGTTAATAATTAAAGGATATATTTTACGGTTTTCAAAACTTTTCGACTTACCCGGCCGTGCAGGTCGGTAGGTACATAATTAAATGTTAAGATAGCAATACGAGTCAAACCATTTAATTTTTACAGGGATTCAAACTAAGGGAAAGGGAAGCGGCCCTAGGTGGTAGATGCATAAGCCTACTCGCATCGTCCGGTGAAAGACCACCCCACCAGAATTGGGGAGCGCTAAGTGGTTATCCCAAATCACGTTCCGCTTCCGCGCTGGTGGTCCCGGGTTCCACAGTAGGAATATATGGACATGATGGTGCTTCCAGGATCAAAATATTCCGGAAGTAAACTCCCCGGCCATTCGGATATCCGGGCGCTGGGTGGCCCTGGGAGCCCTTCATTCCGCATTTCACAGACAGCAAAGATACCGAACCAATTTCGAATAGATTTCTGCAACATAAGTGGCCTAAATACAAACATAAATTCGGTACACCAACATCTACAAGCAAATAGACCACACATATTAGCCCTTACAGAAACACAAGTATGTTCTACAACAACAACAGTGAACTACCTCTATCCTGGTTACAACTTACATACCCGATTTAGATATAAGTTCGGAATATGCCTTTTTGTCCGAAGCGAACTTTCATGTCACCGCGAGGAAACACTCGAACCGACCTTGACGTCATGTGGCTGAAGTTCACCGCCAAGGGATTAACCAAGTTTATATGTTGTCTCTATCGCCCTCCGAGCGATAGAGCCTACCAAAGCTTTTTCTCAACACTAGCTACCACTTTTGACTCAATACAGGTCGATCATCCCAGTTCAGAAATAATTGTTCTGGGAGACTTCAATGCCCACAACACCAACTGGCTCAAACATCACAACAAGACCGACAACGAAGGTAGAGAGGCTGAAGCATTTGCCATCAGCTGCGGGCTTACTCAACTTGTAGACGAACCAACTCGAATCTCAGAGAGAGGCGAATTCGCCGCCCTCCTGGATCTTGTTCTGACCACCAATCCTGACCAGTACAAGGTTACAGTTGGTCCGCCATTTGGTACCTCCGACCACAAACTTATTACAACGGTTTGTGAATTGCCACTCATACAGAAGGATCCACCATTGTCTCGCAAAATCTGGCATTACAATTCTGCAAACGGGGACGATCTAAGGCAGTTCTACCTAGTTTTTCCTTGGCTCGACGTCTGCTTTGCCGCTGACGACCCGTCAGACTGCTGCGAAGAGATCATGCAAGTAATCTCCTCAGGAATGGAAGCATACATTCCAAATTCCATCAAGTTACCATCAAAAGGAAAGCCCTGATTCGACAAAAGATGCGAAAGAGCTGTAGGAAGGAAACAGCAAGCCTAAAAGTACTGGGAGCAAAATCAGACCGCTGAAAATCGCAATTATTTTATCGAAGCGAGAAACGAGTGCAAGCGTGTGATCGACGAAACTAAGGACAAACACAATCAAAGGATCAGGAATAAACTTTTGCAATGCCCCAGTGGTTCCAGGAATTTCTGGTCGGCAGCAAAGGCAGTAAGTAACAACTTTACAAAAACGTCTCTCCCACCTTTGACGGACGAACGTGGCATCACGGCGACTACAGCCAAGGAAAAAGCAAACATGCTCGCCAAAATGTTTTCATCGCACTTTACCAAGGCAAGACTCTCCCCACTATACCGAACATCAACACCACCATGGCAGAAGTCAAGTTTTCCCATCGTGATACTCGCAAAATCCTTAAAGAACTAGATACGCAAAAGGCATCAGGACCGGACGGAATACCTGCCATCGTACTAAAGAACTACGCCAACGAATAACACCGGTTTTTTCCAGGCTTTTTTCTCTTTCTTACAGAAAAGGGATTTACCCATTCTCTTGGAAAGTCGCTCGAGTGCAACCTGTTCCAAAAAAAGGCAAGAAAACCACGCCCTCAAACTATCGCCCAATTGCCTTGCTTCCAATAATCTCGAAAGTCATGGAACGTGTAGTCAACCAGCAACTACTCAAGTACCTCGAGAGCAACAGAATTATCAGCGATAATCAATACGGCTTTCGCAAAGAGAGATCGACAGGAGATATATTGGCCTATGTCACTCATATATGGAGTAGAGCAATTGAAAACTACGGAGAGTCTCGAGCGATTGCGTTGGATATTTCAAAGGCATTCGACAGAGTTTGGCATGACGGACTGCTCAACAAACTGCCGTCCTTGGGACTGCCCGCCTGCGTCTGAGCTGGCTGGCCAGTTTCCTTAAGAACCGATCCCTACAGGTTGCAGTCGATGGACACATCTCGGACACATTCACCATCAACGCGGGCGTGCCTCAGGGCGCAATACTTTCACCAACTCTGTTCCTCATCTATATTAATGACCTGCTGATCGAAACGAATAATCCTGTTTACAGTTTTGCAGATGACAATACCCTTGTCTCCCACTTTAGATCAGAAAAACTTTACCAGCGACTGAGACTCATCACCGCAGACAGGAGCAGATTACAGCAAGTAATCAAGACCTGGAGAAAGGTCAAACTTGGGGCGACCGAAATTTGGTCCAGTTCAATGCAGCAAAGACCCAAGCAGCAACGTTTACTAAGAGGGCCAATACAGCGGGCCCTGACATCATTATGGCAGGATCGACCATTCCTTCATCCTCGTCAATCGGGCTGCTGGGTGTCTCGGTCAACAGCAATATGTCATGGCATGATCATGTTGCTAACATCGCAAAATCAGCCTCCCAGAAGCTTGGTGCGCTATTTCGCAACAAAAAACTCTATACACCGCAGCAGTTGCTCTTGCTGTACAAAGCGCAAATAAGACCGTGCTTAGAATATTGCTCACATATCTGGAGTGCCGCACCAAAGCATACCTTAAAGCTGCTGGATTCCATTCAGAAGAGGGCTGTGCGTCTCGTCGGCGATCCGGAGTTGACCCGGAATCTGGATAGTCTGGAATATCGCAGACATGTGGCCGAGATGTCTCTGTTTTACAGATACTTTCACGGCAGATGTTCCCAGGATTTGGCCCGCATAATCCCGCCCCTAGCAGATCCTGTCAGACAGTCCCGACAGACGGCAGTAGCGCACCAGTTCATCGTACAACTGGAAATACCTAGAACATCGCTTTACCAGAACTCCTTTGTCTGGCGCACTGCAGCACTATGGAACTCACTTCCAGGACATCTGTTTCCCACTAATTACAACCTACAAATATTCAAGAACGCCATAGGATCTCCCTTTAGTGTGTGTGCCACTGCCATAAAAAAAAATCCAAAAAGTCACTTTTCAAACGCTAATATTTTAAAAACAATAATACTAGGGATGATTAGTACACTGCTTTTAGGTGTTTCAAAATAATTTAATGAGATATTTTTCTCTACATATGGTTCGGCTTCATGAGGCCTTTATCAAGAGTAGTTGAATACTAAAATCTAAATTGTTATACCCTACTAAATCGCCTGACCGTATTTTGTTTTTATGGCACTGTCAATTATGCAGGTGTTTAAAGAGCAGATCAGTTGGTCGTTCGCATTTAAAACGTCTGTTTCTTGTGACTTTTGGATTTCTTGGTACTCCAAAAGGTTCAACATTTTGCTTTTTGTTTCGGTGTGTAAAAGTTTGACATTATTCGTATCTATAAAATAGTTATTGTCTATACAATGTTTAGCTAAGCCAGAGTTTTTAATATTATGTAAAATCGACTTTTTGTGTTCTTTAATCCTAATATTTAAGTTTGGACCAGTTTGTCCTACGTATACAGCTTCACAGTCCACACACTTTATTGTGTAAACACCAGATTTAGATTGTTTTTCAATTTTGTCTTTACTGTTTATAAGTCCTGCTACCTACTTTATCTGTAACTTTCGGAATATAATTGAAATTAAACGGCTCCTTTTCTAATTTTAATGTAGGGTTATAAAATTGTTTAGTTAAAATGTTCTGTGTTTTCTTTATTAATTTGTCAATCAAAGCGATCTTATAACCGTTATTAATTGCAATCTGTTTGATAATGGATACTTCTCTTTGAAAACAAATTGCAATAATTAATAACGGTTATAAGATCGCTTTGATTGACAAATTAATAAAGAAAAAACAGAGGAATATTTTAACTGAACAATTTTATAACCCTACATTAAAATTAGAAAAGGAGCTGTTTAAAATTATCAATAATAATTCGAAAATTGCAGATAAAGTTTAAAAAAAAATAAATAAATTTGGCTGTAAAACAATTATTCAGGTTAATAAGAATAATCTAGGGAGAAGACTAATAAACAATAAAGACAAAATTGACAAACAATCTAAATCTGGTATTTACAAAATAAATTGTGTGAACTGTGAAGCTGTATACGTAGGACAAACTGGTCGAAAATTAAGTATTAGGATTAAAGAACACAAGAAGTCGATTTTACATAATATTAAAAACTCTGGCTTAGCAAAACTTTGTATAGAAAATAACCATTTTATAGATACGAATAGTGTCAAACTTTTACACACCGAAACAAAAAGCAAAAGGCTGAACCTTTTGGAGTACCTAGAAATCCAAAAGTCACAAATACAGGCGTTTTAAGTACGAACGACCAACTGACCTGCTTTTTAAACACCTGCATAATTGACAGTGCAATAAAAACAAAATACCGTCAGGCGGTTTAGTAGGGTATAACAATTTAGATTTTAGAAATCAACTACTGTTGATCAAGCCGAATCATATGTAGAGAAAAATATCTCATTAAATTACTTTGAAACATCTAAAAGCAGTGTACTAATTATCCCTATTTTTTATAGTATTATTATTTAACGATGTTTCACAAGAATCCTACGGCAGAAACTATTCATTGTATTTTAAAAACAGTTGATGATAACAAAAATGTTATAATATACAAGGCGTTATATTTAAAAAAACACAACATTAATTGGATTAATCTTTTGTTTTTGTTTAAAATATATTTTTGTATATCTTTGAGTTCTACTGATGGCTATTTGAATGTTTACAAATATTTAAGAAAACTAAAGATACGGTTTTGCTTAGTCCTAGTTCGAAGGCCCTGTGTATTGCTGGTAACATATATAACATTAGTGCTGCAATTTTGCTTTCCTTTTTTATATTTACTAGATATATGAAGAGCCGCTTGCTTTATGCTCTGTGCTCATTAATATAATAAATGAGGTGCAATCTAATAAAACTACCAAAAAAATGTTCACGGGCATATAACATTATTCACATGAACATTCTTATGTTTCCAGCAATTACTTTTGCTTTGTACCCCAATCCTTTTTCGTGTTTTGCTTTATATTAAAACCTTTATGTGTTCAATCATTCTCGAGAATTGACCAATTAAAATAATTAGTATCTTTCAATGAAGTTTACCAGGTTCCGATGCATATTTGTTTGAGAATGTTTTATGAAAATTAACAAACTAAATACTTTCGCAGTAGTAGTTTGACTTGCATCCTCAAATTAAATAATTTTTTCCAATAATAACTAAGGTACTTATCAATACGATTAGTGTGAAACGCGCGAGGCTTACCACTTGTGTATATTATTGGTTTAGTTTATGTCGAGAGAGTGCTGCATATAATGCACTATTTGACTTATCGCCACTACTTCCTCCAAAATTTTAAAAGGTAAATAATTTAACTCGACAAATATTAATATGCCTAGTCATAGATAACAGAACCAGTGTATGTAAAAAATGTAAATAATGACAATAAAACCCTTTTTCACATATACAAAATTCCATTAATCTAATAAAAAAGATATTTTAGTACTGGCATATTTGACACATTTTTCGAAGTTATATTTATTTACTGTAAAGTACCTGTTAATTTGTAATATAAAAATGGCTCGTTTAATTGAGCTGAATAGAATTGAACTGTTAATAATGGTTGAATATGGCGATAGACTAAGTAATAACTCACGAGGAAGCTCCTTAGTTGGTTAATGAGCAACCTTCTAACAGAATATCTATTTCAATATCAACAGTGAGTAGAATGGTTAGTACATTTTTGAAAGCTGTTTGAAATACCAATTAAAACATTTTGCCTGGAACTCTAAAGATTCCTCATACTGCTAATACGTACCTTGGTTTAAACAATGTTATTAACCTTACTAAAGTGGAAAATTAAAGAGGGAATTAAAACAGCACCCATTTATTACAAGAACTAAATGAGATTGATCCAAATCGTCACTTACGAGCTTTTCGAGAAATTCGAAAATTATGATTTTCGTAATCATAATGCTATGCCAGATGGGGCTACATATTGCTAAAATGGCGGACGAAGTTATAACTACAGATAATGGTCACAACAAAATCTCCATCATGAAACACATACATTGCGTCCAGTTTAGGCAAATGTAAAGCCTGAAATGACAGGAGGTCGTCTTACAAGGTCTTAGCCGAGAAAATTTGACTGCCGCTAGATCTTTGTAGTTTTACGAATCAATTTAATTTCAGTTTTAGCATATATCGAAAATTCTAATATTCCCCACCAAAGAATTTGTTTGTGACAAGATGGAGCTCCGTCGTATTATAGCCTACATATCAGTACAGTCGATGACAATAGTATCCCTAGTAAGGCAACGAGGACCAAATGAATTGCCACCACGACCACCTGATTTAATCCCGTTAGGTTTTTTCGCCGCGTTACTTAAAGCGCATAGTTAACAGATTAAATGATTTAGACGCTCTAAAGCGGAGGGGCTTTCAACACTTTGTCCTCATAATATATGATATTCAAAACTGAAGGTTGCTTAAGACTTTAGGTTAGGTGGAAAGGAGATGTAAGACATGTTTTTAAAGATGTTTGTTTTAAAAAAAAAACACTTTTTGAAGAGATTTCTGGCATTGTTTAGTTTTACCAAGTTTCCTGGACTCATCTTGGACAGTGCAATACAAAGACTATTTTCATTGTACGAGTTCGTTATTACGGTCCTATTTTTTGGTTTGATATGTTTCATTCAGGAAAACGATTCTTCACATACATAGGTGCGTCTAAACAGTAGCGTCATTTTCAGAACATAAAGTCAAATACTTGGAAATTTATTTGCGTCAATATAATTGAAGTAATTATCAAAAAGGCAGATGACAGACTGCAAGGTATTGCGAACAATTTAAATAAATTTTCATTTTTTCTGAAGTCCTGGAATCTGGACGTAAATTCTTCCTGTAGATCAGTGATTGTGGCTATATATTTGTCCACCTCACTAGAATTATAAGGCGACAAGTTCGGGAAATGCGTATACATGATTATCTGAAGTTGGAGCTTTCATAGATTGAGTGTAGCTACAAAGTATTTTATATTGTCATACAAATTACTTATAAAGATTTTCTTGCCTTACAGCCGCCCATTCAGCTCATTTAGGTGCAACCAGTCAGGAAGCCAAATCACTGATCCAGGCTTGATCATCAAAAACGACAGTAAGTATTTCCTTGTCAGCCGCTAACAATTTAATTGATTCTTTGAGGTCGAACACCCGCTTTAATATTTTTCTCTGCTAACCTAATTAACAATTGAGAAATAAACAAAATCACATTCTTGTCATCAATATCGAACAGGAAAACATGGAATTCTCCGTGGTTGAATCTACGAGATCTGATGAAATTTATCATCTTTATAATTTCTTTCATAACATGGTCAGAATCTTCTCAAAGAACCGCGAGGTGTCCAGCGCGACAGTGCAGTTTTGGCATGAACACTCGCTATTCTCTTGTGACAATATCAATACCATTCAATCCGTTACCGATTATAATTGAATGCCCACATCGCACTTATTTAAATGCTTAACGACAACTAAATAAATGCACCACCACCACCTCAAATTTAGTAAACAAAGTTAAATACCTAAACTTAGGATATCTTAGATGTTTTAGAATCAACTATTCTTTGAAAGTCGTTTTATTATTGAGGTTTGGCTAAATTTAACTATTTTGGAATATATAATGGAAAGGTCAACCTCTCTGAAGCACGTTGAGAAAAAATTCCATGACGGAACCATTATTCATGTGTTAAATTCCTGATTTAAGAAAAATAACCACCTAGATAGGATATTACAAATAGATATAATAAAATCGCCATAAACACTGCATATGTCATGTAACCAAGTAACTTCCTTAAACAATTAAACTTTATATAAAGTATTTAAAAATAGTCTAATTAGACAATCTGAATTAGGAAACCAGCATATGTTTCTTTTTGGAATAAGGTAAACAGTTTGTTGTTTATGCAGATCTAACTTTTCCTTATTCTCACAAATGCAGAATAACATACGAGCCTTGTTGCCACACTTATTTGCAAATTAATCGATTTATTTTCGTATTGGAACACACTATCCACTTCATGCAACCAAAAGTAATGAAAATAAACGAGAGAAGTAAATTACATAATTCAATTTATTTTTTCACATTATTGTTTGGGTTAGTTTCTGTTCGTTGTGCTCCCGGAGCGAGCAAAGCGAGCTGATATCTATGCATGAAATGTAGCGTACTTGTTTGGATTATTTTCCGTTAGCTCAAATCCAAATTAAAGGGCGCCCGGGGAAATATTATTTCGAACAATTCATTCAAACGCCGCGATGCCTTATACCTCTTTTTAAATTTTGTGTTGAGCAGGGCTGTCTTCTAATCAGTCGTCTCCCTTTATAGAGTCGATAAGTAATCATTCAGCGTTCCTGAGTATGTTATTAATTTGCCGTTTCACGTGTGAAACTAGCAGTGCAAGTTTCAACTCACTTTTTTTTAGCTAAAATATGGTCCAGTCAGCAATTTTTTTGGTTTAAACTAATCTATAAGATAAAGACTAACCCAAACTGCCTACGCAGAAGTATGAACTTGCAAAGTTTTCGCCCCGTCAAATTGCTGATTACTTTTTATATTTTTAGTTTTTGAAATAGACTAACGTTTAGTTCCATATGTTTTGTTTTTGTTATTATGCCAACTTTATTTTTGGCTAACTAAAAATTTAATAATACTTTGTTATACATATTAGTTCACTTTGTTAGTTATAGCATAATCTAATATATTTTTTGTTTTAGAGTAAATAAATAAAAATACTTTTTAAAATAATCAACTTTAGTAACAAAATGTAATTGGAACTATTGATACTTCTATGTTACCTTTAGAATATGTTATTACTACAATATTTAAAATGACGTACGTTAATATAACCTTACTTCTCTATAACTATCTAAAGTCGAGATAGTTTTAAAAAAGCATGAAATCATACTGCTATGCCAAAAGTTTTAATATCTTCTGAATTAAAAAATGTGCGATTTTTTTTGAGGTTGCTTAAACATGCGCAATGAGAGCAAATCTTTGTAAAAAAAATGTAATATTAATTTGGAACACCCATATCGTAAGCCACTGTCTAAAACTAGAGTGTCTTAGAGAGCTATATGGTTAGCATTCCAGAAGTGAGATTTATTCATCTGTCATCACTCTGTCAACCATTATTATATACATAATACCTAATATATCTTTACACCCCACGGCAACTGAAAACAAATCAGATAACTTTTATCTCCGGCTTAGACTTTAGAACTTTATACTACCCTAACGAAATTATATAATCCCTTTTGATTTACCTCTACTGGAAAGCATTTTATTAATAATAGAACTTCATTCGTTGTATATTTGTTCGATATTTTGTTAATTATTATTAAATATATGAAAAACTTTAAATATGAAAGAGTCTTGGTTATTAGTATACTTATTTCAAAATAATATTCAATTCTATGTTTTATAAAAATGGGGCAACATAAATTTAGCTTTTGTTAAATGAAATATTAAATTTTTCATCCTTTTGAAGTAGTCTGGTGACCCCTATTTTTAAGAGGTCCTGCTGTGTCATGGAACTCGTTCTATGGGATACAATTCCCTCTGTGAGGTAGAATTTCACGCTGAGCTTGCTGGCTCCGCCGTCAGTTAGCCGTACCGAGGCCTTTTTTGTCAGAGTGATGCAACCGGATGGTGTAGATGTACTACACAGGAAACGTCAACGTCTACAACTCGACCAGAATCAAGTAAAATCGATTTTATTTTATTTAAGTGCCTTAATTACAGTATATTTCTTACCGTTATATATCCTTTTGATTAATGGATTTGTAGCTAAGCGACTGTAGGTAGTTTGCCTTAAGTATCGTGTATAGCTTACCGAGATATATCATTTTAATTAATGAATATATAATCAAATGATTGTAGGTCATTTGCCTTAATTATCGCATGTTTCTTACCGTATATTTCTTACCGTTATCTATCATTTTAAGTAATGAGTACTATAATCAAATGACTGTCGGTCATTTGCCTTAATTACCTTATATTGCTTATATATAATTTTAATTAATGAATTAATGAATTTATAATTAAACAACTGTGGGCCGTTCTCGTTAACTCTTGTTTCATTTATTGATCTAGTTATCTTGCTTATCGAGCTTACCTTTAAAAGAGATACTGTGTGGTTGTAAAGCTCATGGCAGTAATTTATCTCACATAACTGAAACTTACTACGTTAATTTGTCACCTTTGATATCAGAATCGAGTTGAGCTCAATTCGTTTGCCTATCGATATTTAACGGCTGTATATGTAAATATTTACCTAACTGGTTAGTTAATTGATTTGGTATTATTGAGGACTGTGTATTGGTTTACTGATATTGTACCACGGGATTGATTAGGGTTAAGTTTGGTTGACAATCATTTCATTTATACCTACATATATTTACTGGCTATACCTATACAATAAGATTTGGGCGATATTAAGGTTATAAGGCAGCTTAACAAGTAGTATCTTATGTTGCTTTGATTTATTATTCTTGTAATATCGGTGAGATACCTTACAAGAGAGTCTTCTTAATGATTGAAGAGCGTAACCATAACCTTAAATTGATTTGCGATAGGTTAATTGTCCTGAAAGAGTTGGTGTAAGTTTACATTTTTAAATAGATTAGTTATTTGTAATATTGATGTTTATTTTGATAAATTGCCATCAAAATAATAACTTATCTGTGTACTCAAAATTTTTCAATGTTCTTTTACAGGGTATTTTTCTAAATTTGATTACCTTATTTTCAAGGATCAATAATCATTGATAATTTCTTGTAAAAAAATTGTGGCACCCTACCTTAACTGCCAAGACATAGACTCATGTCTTTAAAAAAAATGAATCCGCAGAGTAAAACTAGCATATGGAGGGTCTAATGAGCAATTAGCAAATAAGGTTATATATTTGGCACCCAACGCTTAAGGCAGGTTGCAATCAACAAGGTAACTAACCCCAAGGAATAGATATAAAACGAATAAGAGTAGAAATCCAATACACTCATACAAGACAGGACTCTCAATTTTCCCTGGAACAGCCCGATAAAAGGCTAGGATCATACGACAACCATGCAGGTATCTAAATGAATAAGCAGTATTATATTTAGCTTCACAGACTAGCATAATAGACGTAGGATTAAAGGTGACATAAGTGACTTTATGTTACATGTTTTTATACTAAATTGACATGAAAAAGTATAGTGTGCAACGCCTGTGAAAATCACTTTTCACACTCATGTGATTTCAAAGTACTTTCAACATAAATGTATGTGATAACCAAGAACATCTTGTGTATAAAGTTTTCCAGCTGCAATGTTTAACGAGATATTAAAGAATAAGACTAAATAAGTAGGTACGGTAATTTAATATACCAGATATAAAAATGTGTGTCATGAAATTTTTTAAATTGTCGAATAAGCCAGGGCCTTTTGTACTTTAAGTACATCATATCCAAGCAATTGTTATTTGGTAATAGATGTCTCATTAAATAAATGTATGAGTTTCGAAATCAAAAGTTGGTTTATCTTCAAGTTAAACACTGTCGAGCTCATAAAACCTTTTAAATTTATCATAGAAGGAAAAATTCCTTCGAACAATATCCCTTTGTGCCTTGCAAGATATTGGATTTCGATACCGTTTAAATCTATCCTATAAACGGTTTATGATGCTATTTGAAAATTTTCGTTTCAACACATTTAATAGCAGAACAATTCGTTTTCGTTCTCAAGAATATATTTGATTAATAAGTGGTAACATATGAAACTATCATACAGTGTCTTTCAAAAGTACCGCAACGGTGTAATATTTTGAAAACGGCCGAAGATAAAAAAAATACGAAATTTTTTCATGGGAATTACTGGTAACGCTCGACTTATAAACTGCAATAGCAATGATGCAAAGTTTCCCAGATATCGTATAAACTTTTTTAAATGGAACTCTTAATTTTTATCATAATTAATTAATTCCATCACTATCACTATAACCAACAAATATCAAACCTTTATTTATTGGTTCCTGAAATATGACAAACTATCGTCTTGGTTCAACTGGAACTTTCGAATATTTCCAGAACGGCTGAAGATGAAAAAAAATATGCTACATAAGGATTTTTGGTTACGTTTGATTCGTAAATATCAGTGTTGCCAAATTTATCATTATAGATACTTTCATCATTAGAACTTTCTTTATGTTAAAAAAAGAATGCTAAATTAATCGAAAGTTTAGAAAAACGGACTGACAACGACAAGTAATTGACAAATGTCGCAAACTGATTTAGTTTGATTTAATTTTTAAATTGGGGGTATGAATCACCCATTATAAATCCCGTTTTTATCATGAATTAAGCGAATCTCAGCGAACTAACATTTTGGTTTAGTGGGTTTTTTGTTGAAATAAAATCATATTTAGAAGGATATTAGTCATTCGTAGTTCATTTTTCGTAATTAATGTTGATTTTATGATACTTTTTCAACATAAAGAAAGTTCTAATGTTGGGAGTATCGAGTATCGAAAAATGGTAAATTTGTCAACATTGCCATTTATAAATCAAGCACAACCAATAACACGGCATAGTTTATCGAACGAGTCTATGTTTATAATGTAGTGGCAGTATGGGGTAAGTAAAATCAATGATAGGTGACACGAGATGAGCTCGTCTCTTTGCTTTGTTTCGCCTTATCTTGCCATATTTTCCAATTAGGATTAATTTGATGACACTATTTTTTCAATCCATTTAAATAGTAACATTAATATGATAAAAACAGGTTTAGAATAATGTTGAAATAATAATAAAATCTTTTTTTTATTACTATTAATTTTCACTGAGTAAATTTAACATCGGTCGCCCATGCCGCAATCCTTCAGTAGATACAGACTCGTTCGACAAACTATATGTGTTTATTCATGTTCCTAGAAAAAAACAAAATATCCAATTTAGATTTAAGTAAAAACAATTTTGCGTGCGAAATTTAAACTGCATAGCTATAGTTTTACGAAGTTTTAACATAAAACAACTTAAAATAAAGCATAGTAGCATTAAATATTAAATAATGGTCGACCATGTTGCAAAATGCAAGAGTCAATTCTTTTTAAGAAATATTTCCATACTTAGAAATAATGGGGTAATTCTACAAAATGATCGTAGGAATCATTCCATCCTTGTCGTTAGTACAGTATACTGTACTCGTATAATAGCCAATAAGAGGAAAACATGGACACTAGGTCAGGTGACCTTGCCGGCAACTTAGTCGTTATATATAAAAATATAAAATAAAAATAATTAATGTAGCTTTTGTTTTTATTTTCTGTGTTCATGAACATATCTGTTAAAGTAGGGGAAAGCCGAATTCCCACTAAGCTAAAGCGACATTGTAGCATTTTCAAATTTTGGCATGAACAAATGCTACCACTTTGCTTGGTTTATATTTATTTTTATTTACAAACACAATTTAGTTTGGATTATTCCAATATAGGTACAGTGTATGAAGTACATTACCTTGTTTTATCTTGAAAGTAATTGAATACACTTTCTATATGTATATTTACGTGTCAGTAGGATGCACTAGTTACTTCTTATATGATCATAACAACAAGGCTGATTTTTATCCTTTGCAGAGTTGTAGGGACTTGACCAACCTCTTTTAAAAGTTCTGGTTGTGCGTTCCAATTTGCCAGGCTATTATCTTTGGATTTATATACTCGAGCTCTCTTTTATTTACTCGGGAAAATGCTCACAAGCTTTTCTTTGATCTAAAAGTTAATAAAAACTTAACAATTGTTCGATACAAATGTAACCTAGAGAATCTTTTTTATTTTAAACCAGTTGTATGCAGTACCTACCTGAAACAAGTTGGAGATCATAAAAGTCATCTAAGGTATATTATAATTCGTTTATCTAATTGTGTTTTGGTCTATTGTTTCCTTTTGTTTTATTCATCTTTCGAAGAGATTTCGTGTTTTGATTTCTTGTGTCAAAATGCCATTCACCTTGGAGTGACATTAAGACAGGCATACCATACGATTTTGACAGTTAAATTAGACATGTTCAAGAATCGACGTTCCCAAGTAACGGTTCCTTTTAAGGCGTATTTACTTGCTGCTTGGCGAAGGTGGTTTGGAGCAAAGGTTCAAGCTGTGACGAGGATGCGCTCGGACTCGCTATTTCAACTAAGTTAAGTTGCAGCAATATTTCAGGGTCAAAGTGTTGAAATTTGTTCCGGGTTCTTTCCTTTTCGGCAGACTGGCAAGGAGTCGAGACGGTCGATAAGCCGGCGGCCTTTGTGAAGCCTTTTCGAGGTGTAAATCCTCATGGACTGGTTTAAATAATTAGGGTCATTGTTTTATGATATTTTTGTTACGTTTAAGTATTTTGACTCAAACCAGGGCCATGGAGGTTACCTATGAAAGTTTTTGTTGAGTTATTGGAATCTACCTCCACGTGGTAAGTTATTAAATTTTCATGCAGTTTTTGAGTGGAATTAATTCTATTTTCCAATCTTTCTAGAAGAATCTATGTTTTGCTGCTCTCATGTGACCGATCCTTGGAATGGTCGATTATTGATTTTGGAGAAGTCTCTAGAATGGACACTGTTCGTTTTGGTCCACTGGCTTTTACCAGGCCTTAGGCCCTATAGATAGTTCTATAGGTAAGATGAAAAGCTAGTTAGGTTATGAGTAATCATTTCAATGTTAGATATTTACTTTTTGCTAAGACAAACTATTGTTTTTAGGGTCCTCTTCACGGGTAACGCTCTGGTACACGTATATCTCTTTGCCCACTTGCGATATCATTTCCAGCGTGTTTTGGGTTAGAACCTCTTATATTAGGCTTAAACCACCAATTGTATGTCATCCCCTTTTTTGCTTATCATCGGCTGGATGTGATGTAACACGTTTGGAAATGTCAAGTTATGATTTGAAGTGCTCTGGAGTTGCATGGACCGTACATATACTGATACTGGTATAAAATTGGAGAAGAATATAGAAAAACCTACTTCATAAGTTGTAAGTCATACCATTTACCTTTTTATTTGTAAGGCTGTCTCGGCAAATTTAGATTATCTACAGATTGAGTGATTATACACATACTTTATTTTATATTATTGCGGCAGAATAAAATTTATGAATTTTAAACCCTGTGCGCTATTAACCATCATTCTAGTGATCTATTGGGTATGCGGAATATTTGCCTAACAGTTTGATCTGACACCATTGTTGATAAATAGTCAATATTATGTAAGGTTTTTTTCTATTGCTTTTTTGTTTATACATGTGAATGTAATTGTACTGTATAATTTTTATTTTATATCAAGGGACCTCCTCATTAGTAGGGAAAGAATAAAGTATTTATTTTGGGGAAAAATTATGCCTTATTGAAAAGCTCCTCCAAAAATTACTTTTCAGGATTTAACAACATTATAGTTTTTTTTCCAAGTCGAGACCCAGTTGACTGGGTGGTGCCCACTATCTTTACTAAAGTGTACCGAGGATCCACGAACCTAGCTCTCCACTATAACACTGGCTGCCGTTTGCACCTATAGGTAGGTTTTCTAAAAGGACTTAGGAAGTTGCCATAACATCCTTCTTTGATCATAACCCAAAAATATACGAGTTCCTCAACGAAATAAGGTCCAATGATAATCACGTGGTAACACGACCTCAAATATTTAAGGTCCGCTGGTATTGAAGACTTTTTAAAATGGTTTCGTGTATCATAAACATGAAAATTATGCCTACTGACAAACCTCATGCCTACGAATCGTCAATTCGTCGGTAAATTTCCAAATTTAAAATAAATGTCCATCTGGAATTTTGGACCCATTGCCAAAATGTGTTCTACTTTCAAAATCATTTTCAGTTCATTCTTGATGTAACTGAAATTTTTAGGATTTTTTTAGACAATAAACCATTATTAACCGAAGATTCCAAATCTCTACTAATATTTTGGTTGCCTTAATTTATCACTGCTTTTTTCCTTGCTTGTTTTTCGTACGCCATGCTCCCCTATTTTTCAAATTAATACTTTTGGAAAATCTGGCCATAAGAACATTGTGTGTTTCTTATGCTAATAAGAGTTTGGTGATATAACATGCTAGAGCATCCTTTGAATACATTTTGGCGTGATATAATAATAAAAATCTAACAATTTAAAATATAATTTTTTTTCCAAATAATGTTAAAAATCATATCTTTGCAACATCGTATTTGATACCAAAAAAACTGTAAGATATACAGGGCTGCCCAACAAAAAGTTTGCAGCTCGATTTTCAACATTTAAAATCTGAAAAAACGCTTGAACCCGCCGATTATCGATTTTAGGGATACAACTTTTCATTATATTTTAAACTCTTCACCTTCGACCTCTAGGCGGAAGTGACAGACCCTCCCAAATTTTTTAATGGGAAGGAGTATCGAGTGATACCTTATTTAAAAGTTATTTTTACAATGATTATATTCCATAAGTTGGGCTTCCGCTTTGTCTTAGGTCCAGTCAACACTCGTTGTGTAGAGGCTCCATGTCGCCATTGAGTGAACACGTGGCAAACATTGCTTCTCCTCGAGGAAAAATCGGGTGTCTAGTCAGAAGAAATCCTTATTCACGCTGGCAACCGGATGTTGCCGTGGAATCTTTTTTGTCTGTGCCTGCAAAGATTCAGCTTAGAGCTGCTATTTTAGATTTGCTTGTGATAGTCGGAGCCTTCAAGAGAGAGCATGCTCGACAACTTGAAGGGTCCAAAATCCAGTGTCACCCATCCAACAAGGCCAACAAGGGTGTAACCTATCTCGGAGGGTTGCCCGTTCTAGTTAACGCCTTATTGGGCATATGCGCTAAGCGCGGAACCCACTAACAGAAACACCACCACCATAATCCCCAAATTGCTATTATACCAGTTGGGATGTCAGCTTGTTAAAATCTATGCCACACACCTCAAACCTTTAAATATGAATCGTTTTGGCTGGTGTCTATATTTGCATTTTTTTTCTTAAAATAATAAATACGGAAAAAGTCTTCACTTACTCTTCTTATCAGGTTAATAAATGCTGAAAATGACCGTCATTTACCTCCATAAAATAAAATTTATTTTGTTCAGGGCGTTGTCTTACGTTTCGCAAGATTTCGGATGGAAGAGGAAAAGGGATATTACCACTTTGTCCAATTAGTTTTGGGAAACTGGTTAGGTGAAATGCAAAGTTATGGTTCCATGGTCTTTTTCAGTTTCTACTATTGGTACGAGCTCTGGATGAATACCAATCTCCAATAATTTCAGATATTTTGCCAGCCAGTTTTCCGGGTGCAAAAAGGGACGAAATAAGTAATTTCCATAAATACCTGCCTAAAAACATAATTTCAGGGGATGGTGGGTATCTACCCACTCCACTAGATACTCCATGAAACACTCTACCGATTGATGTACGTGCCACTCCAGACAACTCGGGCAATTTTCTGGTACTAAGGGTGAGATCCGTGGCTACATGCAACTTCCCTCCCCTCGTCCCTTCCATGCAACCTCAATTTTATTATTTCCATTGCTTCAGTATCGTGAAATCTGGTAATCAGTTGTAATACATAAAGATTGGACACATTTTTTTCAGGATGACCATAATCGCATATTATTGATATTACTATAAACCATTTTGATTTTTAACATTAATATTCCATTTGACACAAATCTAGTGCCCTTAAAAATTCACGTTAAACTGATTAAATCAGGCATACTTGTTTATCTTTTTTAAGAAAAAAAAAACAGAGGAAACATTACCTAAATGCCAATCTGATAAGTCTAGAGTTTCAGTAAATCACTTCTTTCTAACTATCTCATTTCCTATTTCGACTCTTATTTTGTTAAGGCTCAAAATATTGACGCAACATATAAGGGTCATAATGCATTCGATGAGATCTTCAGAAAGTATCGCACCACTTTTGTCTCCCATTTGGAATTTCGTGAGTTGTCCATCCCCCCTTTAGGGAGTAGAAGCTACGTAGATAAAAAGAGCTAAAACATATTTCACCCTCTAATCAAATATCGGCGGGGCTATTAGATTTTCCACTCTTTCATTTTAAATACTGAAAATCGAGATCCATAATTTTCGTTGGGCCACCCTATATAAGGAACTACGGGATATTAAATATCTTCTACTTTTAGTCAACTCTGTATTTTTGAGATATCCTGTATATTTAAAACTATTTGTGAAAGCTGCATGCTATGAATCTCTACTACTTTTCTATGTAAGTGTTTTTGCTAAAGTCAGACGGTTACCAGATATCGTCCAGAGGATTATATGTAACACTGCAAAACATATTTTTAGAAACTGCCAGGTAATTTAAAATATAGCATAACATATACATTCATCATTTTGTGAGAATATATAGAATAATCTATACCATACGTTATCGAATCTTTACGCTAATTGGCAACACACATACACAAATAAGCATTCACTGAACTGTAATGAATATACATATAGGGCAGTTTCTAAAATCATTAATTATGCAGTTGATTAGGCTGATTAATTACTGACGCAATATTGTAGCCGCTCATAAATATTCAAATAATTTAGTTGCATATTTTCACGTAAAATATTAATTTTTAATAACTAAAGCATAAACTATAAAATTATCTAAAATATGTTCACTATAATTTTAAACAGTTTACTGAAGTAATTAAATTCCAGTAGATAATCAAGATAAAAGAATCTACTCTTCATTCAAATGATTTTTAGCTTGGCTTACATAAACTGACAATAAATATTTTTACCTTAAGAGTCTACAGTGTGTTTCATTATGCTTTGTGCGGTTTAGACACATCTGTCACTTTGAGGTGTATTGGAAATGATAAAGAAGGTATTTTTCAGATGCTTATTTTTAATGGAGTACCCTGTATATATTCATTAAAAAAAAAATGATCTATTACGGTATTTTCTTCTTGTCTGTAGCATATGTTGATGATTTAACATACCCTGGTACAGTACAAGGGAAAACGAAATTCAATATCTAAATCTAGCCAGTGAACAATGTGATCTTGTCAAAAATATATGAAGTTTCTAGCGCTCGATATTTTGCGTCAAAGTTTTTTATGAAATCTAAGAGAGGAGAGAAAGTGTGAATATTCGTTGCAACAGGATCAGTAAGGGACAATTTTTTAAATCTGTTAAATATTTGGGTTCCAGGTTTAGATTATCTGAAAAATTTCTATTCAAAACACTGACTACTTTTTCAATCATTGTTTAAAAAATTCTAATATGCTAAAATCAGGTATACCAGATATCGTCCACCGAATGATATTTCAACTGTGCCTTGTACTTTTCGCATAAAGTAGTGAATTTACCTATTAAGTCAATACTCTCTGTAAGGGGCATTTGCGATTTTTCTAACTTAATGATTGTTGACCTAAAATTATCGTTGGATAAATTCGAGAGAGGTATGTATATTGGATGTTATTAAGGCTTGACATAAATCTTCGCTGAATGCGCTTTGGTCTTTTTTATCACCTCTGTAATAGAGTTATATTATATTGGCAAAATATCCTTGCCTTTTTTTATATCTTTTTTAACGAAGTATTTCAATATGCACAAATTCATTCAAAGGATTCGCTTTTATTTCTAAGTATATATTGGTTATACGAACAAATTTAAATACTAAATAAACTTCAACTTAAAATTTTGCGACAAACTGAACAGTAAAATTTGATGGCGTCATTTGAATTTCTTTTTATAATTTAATCCAGTTTAAAACACTACCTATCATAGGTATTTTCACTTGTTCTTGACATAGTTCACCAAAGTATTACAAGTCATAGTTGAAAGTAAAACAGAACTGTAAGTAATCGTTGTTGCACATTTAAGTTATTAAAAGTAATTAAAAATATTCTAGCTTCCTTTTTACCCTCACCATTTACAATCTTGAGTATTTTCCGATGTCATTGTTATTCTCCTGCCACATGGACTGATCTTTTTATTATGAGACTATACAACCATAAAATTGTAATAAAGCACAAGAAAAGCAGCACGCGTTCTTGGTCATATTAAAAATTGGAAACCGAGAAATTTTATTTTCATGTTCCATTTTTAAAAAAGGAAAATATGCAAAATACATATACATACTTATGAAATCTAGAAAATATTATCTTTAGAAGAGAAAGCTAAATGTGTTGTAATGTTCATTGAAACAAGATGAGTTAGTATGAGATTCGAGAGATTTCACCAAAATTCCGAAAACAACTGTTCATATGATATTCAGAAAATATCTGATACTTAAAACTTATGAGGTTCAGGTCATACAACTTGACCTAAAACAAGAACTATGGATTGTCCTTTTTTGTTTAAAGTAACGTGACTGCTGCTACTTACTTCGAAATGCTCGAGCAGTTTTCGTATCCACGGTTGGAGAAATAGAATTTGAGAATATCTGTTTACTTCCAGCAAGAAGGGGCACCACCACAATTCGTATTGATCCTTCGGGCTTTTTTAAATTTCTTTTTAGAAATAGACGAGGCCCAAAATGATATACTGAAAGGTAAAGAAACAATTATCATGGAGCTAAAGGCCAAAGAGGCTCTCCTGTATAAAAATATCCACTTATTAGAAGAAAAACTTGATGTGTTTGACAAGAAAAACCTAAATGCAGGTCATTCGGAAAGTCAACCTGGCAACAGTGGATCTGTCAGTTCTATGTCAGAAAATGTGACGTATGCTGGAATGACAGCAAAATAAAACACCTAACATACAAAAATCATCACAATAGCAAATACCACAACACAAGCAAATTACGCAAAAAAAATCTTGTTTTCGGATATCGAAAATCGGTCGCGTCCTCCAATGCAATAATTTCAACTCAGCTAGTAAATGCGGGTATTATGCAAGCGCAAACAGTACGCATAATGCAGGAAATTCAGCAGCTAAGTGTGGAGCACAAGTTAGTAACAACACAGGATGGCAATAGGTGAGAAATCGATCCAATCTACAGTTTGTTGTAGGCAAGGATCAGGAGGCCTCCTAAATCAAAACTCTACCCAGGTATGTCTCCTTACATGTGACAAGGCTACACCCGGGGACAATGCCCGACCAACTTAAGGCATTCCTTAAACCAAACTTTTCTGACATATGCTGCGAAGAACAAGAGTTTAGAAACCAGGTTTATACTCATCAATGAAAGTTACTATTCGACAAGAAGATCTTAGGAGTGTTTGGAAATGAGAGGTATGGCCAAGAGATGCAATAGTTTCTTGGTTTTTCCATAAGAGGAAGGTACCAGAAGTTCATGCGGACCCTCAGACAGAAGGGCAGGTAATCCTCCCACAAAGAACAGCATAAGCAACAATCTAAAGTTTTATTATCAGAATGTCACAGGATTGAGGACTAAATGCCATGATTTTTCAACTGCGGTTGCAATAGAAAATTATGATTTTGTAGCGATCACTGAAATATGGTTAACAGAAAGTATAAGAGATGCTGAACTGGTCGATAATCGCTATATTGTGTACAGAGGGAACAGGAGCAACGGAAAAACCAGGAGTGGTGGTGTCATGGTAGCGGTGAAGAAGAAATATAAAGTAGATCCAGTTCAAATTAATGTTAGTGGTAATATTGAGTGTTTACTATTAAAAGTTAAGTTTAAGAGAATATTTTTCTATTTATGTCTTACATATCTACCTCCAAACACAATTTGTTTCTAGTTTTGATGATATTTTAGGTAAAAATATAGATTTTGTGTAGTTATGTGATTTTAACTTTCCTTTTTAAGGTTATAAGGGCTGTGCAAACTGCGATTTGTTAAGCACTTTTATTGAATTTCACAATCTTGTCCAATATAACTCCGTGATTAGTCACATGCCTAGAAAATTGGATTTAATACTCTCGAACATGGATATCAGCAATCTAATTAAATGTGATATCCCGCTTGTAAATGAAGATATATCATCCTTCTCTTGATTTTTCATTAACACTCAATTTTTCAGTTACAACTGAGAATAGTATTAAAAATTCATTCATCTATGACTATGTTAAGGGTGATTTTCAGTTGTTGTATAGACTCATACAAAATGTTGACCGGAGGAGGATGGCTCTGATGTAGATGTATGCATGCAGCTGTTCTATGAAAAGCTGTACGCCTGTATTGATCAGTCTGTACCCAAAAAACAGTCACGGGAAGCATCCAGAACTGCGAACAGGTATCCTAGATTCTTTACTCCTGACCTTATATCTAAAGTCAAACGTAAGAATCATCTCAATAAGCAAAAAAATGCATGTAATAAAAATATTTCAATTTTAAATGAATATAAAACATTGAGATGAGAGGTGAAAAGGCTTAGTAAGGAAGCGTTTGGGTCCTATAATAAAATTATTGAGAACAATGTACAAACATATCTCAATCGTAGTATGAATAATATGATTATATTGGAAGTTTCTTATGGGGATGAAAATATAAGCTATTGCAAATGCATTTGCAGAATGCTTTGGCTCTGTTTTTCAAACATCAAATGGTGTAAGTGACACACTAAATAGATGTCAGGAGACTTCGTCATATTCAAAAAGAACGGCTGAACATGTTCTCGAAAGCATTAAAAGCAAGAAGGCCACAGGTAAGGACAATATACCAGCATACATTTTTAAAGGATATGCAGATGACCTTTCTGGGCCTCTCGCCCTAATTTTCAACTTGTCTCTCGAACAAGGTAAATTTCCAGATAACTTAAAGCATGCTGTTATTACTCCTATATTTAAATCTGGTATTGTAGGCAATGTAGAGAATTATAGGCCTATACCTGTCATTAATTCAGTTGAGAAAATGTTTGAAAATTTGCATTACAATAACATCATGCATTTCTGCTATGTCCAGAGCAACATGGGTTTTTGCATGGAAACTCCACTGTGTCAAATTTGTGTGTCCTTACAAGCTCTGTAGCAGAGGTCATTAATAACAAAACTCAATTAGATATCATTCTGACTGACTGCACCAAAGCCTTTGACAAAATAGATTACTTCATACTAATTGAAAAACTAGCAAATTTAACTTCAGCTCTAAAGCTTGTGTATTTCTAAAGTCGTATCTCGCAGATAGGTTAAATCAGGTTAAAGTGGACAACAGTTTATCTTAATGTTTTGTATCAACATTAGGGATACCACAAGGTAGCAAATTGGGTCATCTTCTCTTTGAATGTGTCAAATATTCAAAAAGTCTGCTATTTGCTGATGATTTAAAGATTTTTCGAGGAATATCAACACTGGGTGCTGCAGTGTGATTTAAACTCAATAAGTCAATGGTTTGAAGATAATAAATGCTACTCAACGCTTCTAAATGCCACATTTTTACTATTACTCGAAAAACACAATTCTTGGAAAATCTATATAAAATTTCTAACAAATTGTTGTAAAGATCTGGGAGTACATTTTCAACGGGGTTTCAAATTCAATGAACATTATCAGATCATTGTTGGCAAGGCATACAGAAATCTTGGCTTCGTTATTCGCAACTCATTTTTTTTTAAACAACTGCAACACCAATACTGTTATATAATGCACTAGTAAGACCCCCACCTGGAATAATAAATCTGTCATATTGGCACCACAAGCTGAATCCAACATTGATTTGATACAAAAAGTTCGAAAGAGATTCTTACGGCTCCTCTATGTTAACAAGTTTGATACTTATCCGAATATGATCTCTTATAATACTAGTTAACTTGCTTTAAAAATCAGCGACTGAGCGATAGAAGAAATTTGCATTCAGCCCTATTTATCTATTATATAATAAATCACATTAAGTATAAAGACTGCTTTCTTATAAATAGTATCAAATTTTATGTGCCAAAAGTACACCGATAAACAAAACGTTAGAAAAATACAAGAAAGTTATTAAGAAGTTTAGTGTGATATATACTTTTTCAGTTCCTCTGTGAAACAAGTTAAATTTGCCTGTAAAACGAACTTCTAGTCTGCTAAAAATACTTTGTAAATATGATTTTAAGTAAAATCATGTATGTAAATTTTACTTGTGTATGTAAATTTTACTTGCTATGTATGTGAATTTTAATTGTGTAGTTGTAGCTTTAGTTTCATTGTAGGTGTTAGGTTTTATTTGTAGTAAGCACCCTTTTAATGTAATAACAAATTATTTTGGGTTTTAAACGAGAATAAATAAATAAATAAATATAATCTAAAAACGCGACAAATAAACAATATACAAGTTTCATATATAAATAGATGCTGTGAAAAATGTACTGATTAAATTAGAATGAAATCAAGGCAGTCTAGTTTCAGGCTTACCAAAATCTTGTTGAACGAATTCAGTACCTGAAACAAAAAAAAATGTTAGAAATGTGATTTTAATATTCCTTCAACTAGTCAAAATAGTGAATTGCTTATAAGGTCACTAATCTGTTTATTTTTACAAAACTGCGAAGTCGCTAATTAAATAGTCACTGTAGGTACTTGAGAAAAGATGGTCGTATTTTCAGATTTCTCTATGGCATTCGACATTATGAATAACGCATTAACGTGCGATCAGTTCGTTTGCTCATATCTATTTAAAATAGGCAATGCTTCCTGGCCGAAGTTTTCATATCTTCAAAGATAATCTTTGGCTCCAAAGTTGCACAGGGCTGAATTTTAGAACTATTTTCATTTTTAAATTATTCCGCGAACAATAAGAAATAACCAACATTTTCACATGAAATAGGATGAAATATCTATACGTTGTTTTGCTAGCATACTCGATATAAACCATATCTTACAAATGCTAAGCTAATACAATATTCAAATATATTTATTCACCTATTCCGTGCTGAATACAAAAGAGAGTAAAACAAATCAAAAACTAAACAAAAAGGCGCGCGAAAAAACAAACACTTTTTGTTTGCAAACTGGCAAAATGCAAATAAAAGGTCGGTCTTTCAAATATCTGAAACCAAACCTTTGTTTATTTATATTCACTTTAAAAAGAAAGGGCAATTTGTCTTACTCACTTGTATGTTTTCAGTGTTTGAGCCTATCTGGCCAACTTCAACAAAAAATTATAAAACTTTAACGAACGCTTAAAGCCAAGGGATTAAATTTATCGTGAAAGCTAGCCGACGGGTGAAAGTAAAAATAATGGTCAAATGTAAATTTTTATTTGGGGGATTCTCTGTAATCCCTTACGAGATAATCCGCACATTTGCATTAAAAAAATAAGACGGGAGGAAAGCGTGCTATACTTCCCGAACTATTTGTTTTTCACGTTGCAAAACCAATTTGAATGTTTGCAATAAAACTGTCGCAGTAATAGTTGATTAGAACTGAGCAGTTAAAATTATAAAACTGTATTTAAATCATTAAATATAATTGTTAGTAATCATATTATTTCGGGTATAGGGTTTGTGTCCGAGGATTAGCAACTTTTATTTTGGACGGTCACTCCAAGAGTTAGAAACTGGAAGAGGTTCAAATAACTGGCCTCCACGAGACAACCACCTCTCACTTGTTGACTCCAAGCGCCACACCTTAGCAAACTGTATTGAATTACAGGCTAAACCAAGTGAGGATAACCAGATAAGATGGAAAAGCTGCGTCTGATCCAGAGTGGGCGGCAGCAAACAGCTCATGTTAGAGGAGGCTGAAAATGGGGTCAGGAAAGCAACGATAATCTACTTGACATATAATCCTTCCCAAGACAACCTTGTCCACTAAACTCATTATGACAGGAAAACCTAAGAATTTAGACCATCAGTCCCGGGCAGGTGTTAAATCCCCAGGCTTAAAATGATGAGAACAAAATTACGCATGGGAACATGTAACACACGAATCCTTTTTGCAACGGGTAAGCTACTACTCAGCAAACTACGCATAAGAACATGGGACACACGAACCCTTTTTGCATCAGGCAAGCTTGTTGATAATGTCATTAGGGAAATGAGAAGACTAAACCTCGACGTCCTTGAGATAAGTGAGACAAGATTGCTGAGCAGTGACTTATGTCGGAAAGGAAATTTTCTATTATTTCATCAACATCGAAATGGAGTAGGCTTTATACTGAGCGACCGATTGGACAGACATGTGTCTAATGTAGTGGCGTAGTCGGATATACTTATCCTCTTGCAGCTCCAGGCCAAGCCCATCAATATTAACCTGATAAAAGTGTATGCACCTACCGTGGATAGACCAGACATTGAGACTGAGCAGTTCTATGAACTAGTTCGGCTCTCTTAAATCCAAGAAAATTATCCTAGTAACGGGGGATTTTATTGCCAAAGTAGGAAAAGGGGCTACCGCAACAATAGTGCGACCTTTCGGATTGGGAGACAGAAATGAGCAAGGTGATAATGCATCCCAGGCGTAACTATACATGGAATTCACTGGCTGTTGGACCACAAAATCTGGTAAAAAACCAGATTGACTATTGCCTAGTAAAACAAAGATTTAAGAACAGCATTACCAGGTAGATGCATACCCAGGGGCAGACATCGGATCAGACCACAACCATATTATCGCTGACCTCTCTTTTCGATGTAAGCTGATAGCGAAAAGATCCAATCCTCCCAGACCCAAAGTCGAAGGGCTAAAACAATTGCATATCCAGGAATCTATGAAAGTAGAACTGCAACGGCTTTGTCTAGATAATCGCCCCCAACAGGAGACATCTTCCAATGACATCTGGCATAAATTAGAAACAAATATACAAACGGCCACCCAAAATACTCTTGGTCATAGCGCAAGAACAAAGATCAACCCATGGATGACTCCAGATCCTGGGTCTGATGGAAGACCGACGACTATTCAAAAATGACAAAATAAAGTACAGAGTCAAAGACAAGCTCATCAGGACCAAAATAAGGGACGCGAAAGAAACATGGATTCGTAAGGGATGCGAGGAAGCTGAGAGACTGCTTAGCCTTCATTATTCGTTTAACTTTCACAAGATGGTCAAACAAATTACTGGTTCTCTTATACAATCAAGATTATCCTCTATTAGAGAAGAAACGGCAGGCTTATCTTGGATAAAGACAAACTGCAGAAGATCTGGAACAACTCTGGAGAGGCTTTTTTTGAGGATATAGAAGCAGACAGCATAAATAATTACCAGCAACAATTGAGTGAACCGGAAATCCTGAAATCGGAGGTCATCACAGCATTCAACTCCATAATGAGCATTAAAAATGCCGGATTTGCCAACATATATGCTAAAGCCAAACTCCTGATATATCTTTTGAATAAAATATATGCTAATGGTCACCTGCCCAAAGACTGGCTCAAATCCACATTCTCACAATACCCAAAAAAATAATCCCGATGATCTATGACGATCTCAGACTTATAAGTCGAATATACCATGCACTTAAAGCATTTCTATGTATAATTCACTCTAAAATCTACAACAAATGTGAAGAGCGGAGAAACTCAATTCTGCTTTGTAAAGGGATTAGGTACTAAAGAGGCCTTATTCCAGAAAGAATTTCAGTAAAGCATGACTTATTAATATACAGACTACGCGAAATAGGTATTGTGACAAGGATATCAAAATAATAAAACATCTTTATTGGGGCCAGTCTGCTGAAATCCGAATTAGGAAGGACCCTATGACGGACGGGTTCGACATTGCTAAAGGCATCCGACAAGGATGTGTTCTGTCTCCAATTATGTAGAAAAGATATTTCAGTTGGCGCAGAACAATGTGTAAACGGCAAACGGCAAAACATCGGATACGCAGATGATACTGCAGATGATATTGCAACTTTTGCTAACAATCTTGAAGACCTACAGGACTTACGGGACAGAATTACCGGGGTTGGCGAACGCTTTGGATTACGAATTGACATCGCGAAAACATAAGTTATGATCATCAGCAGGCAAGAATTCGATAACATCAATCTTACAGTCAATGGTGAAATAATTGAAAGAGTGTCTAAATTCAAATACCTAGGGGCAACCCTCAACGAAAAATGGGACTGTGATGAAGAAATAAAAGCCCGTATCAGAATTGCAAAACCACTTTTTTAGGAATGAAAAACATACTCCGCCAAAGAACATTGCCGGTTGATCTCAGATTGCACTTTATCAAGTGTTACGTGTGGCCCTGTTATATGAGGCGGAAACATGGTCGCTTAAGGCCAGGCCATTAAACCGAATTGAGGCATTTGAAATGTGGACACTGCGAAGAATGCTTCGAATTTCTTGGACCGAATAAGTGTCAAATTAAAATATAAATACTAATTGCTGGAGTAGAGAGAGAACTCTTAAATATCGTTAAACAACGAAAAACGTCATAGTTAAAGCACATTATCAAGGGTGAACGATACTCTATCCCAAACCTCATACTCCAAGGCAAGATTGAAGGGAGACAAGGGCCAGGAGGAAGCAGCACTCTTGGCTGCGTAATATCAGAGATTGGTGCGGGACGCTAGTCGTAGGAACTATATTTAGCCAGGCTGAAAACAACACTCTTGTCATTTTATAGTGGACAAAGGTCCCCTATGTGCAGGGGGGACGAGAAGAAGAAGAATGGTGACCTTTTAAATTAAATATGTAGTGTTAGAGCGGCTTACTAAAGCATGTTTTGACAACTGACAAATATTCTCGGGAAGCTCAAATCGAGGCGGGGCTCCACATAGGGGAGCTAGAGCGTCACTCGGCCGGGCCGAGTCTACGCGGCCCCCTACTGGATCACCCCGAGCCGCATGTGACACATAGTATGGCTTGGCCGCTCACTGGAGCGGTTCCGAAGGTCACTGTGCACGCACGTGCGCGCGAAGGTGAGTCTCTATGAACTAGGTTTGGAGATTTATTTTATTCTCTAGAAAAGAAATTACGACCGACCTGTTCAAAAACCATTTCTGAACACGCTTTCAAATCTAACGACTTAACTTTGTACAATTTAATATTCCACGCCACTCTCCTCGCATTCCAAACAAATTAAAATCCATGTCATACTACTAACGCCATCTCTTGGTTACAACGTTTATCCACTGCTTCGGGCAGTCTAGAAAGCTAACAGTAAACCGGCCTCTAAACTCATCTGATCAATCATAGCGCATTCTACAGAAAAGCCGCGATATTCCTAGCGCTATCTGTTGTAACAACGTTTACTCATTTGCAGCGGCACCCCGCCAAATAAGCATCCAGCCGCATAATTCGTGCAACCAATCACCTAAAACCCCAAGGCCGTATCAGCTACACTATTGGAACACATTCGGACATTCGGCCAATCACTGTCTCTTAACGGAGGTAATCAAGTTAGCTTCTAAATTTCCGATCTTTAACAATCGAATTTTATAAAAACTAGTTAACGTATTTCGACCAGATTTGTGTTAAAATTCATAAGGTTAATTTAGACAATTGCTGACGTAAACTTCTCAGTATTTATATTATTCGCCCTTTCTATTTCCGGAGTATGTATATCATCCCGCCAGAAGAGGCGGTGACAAAGGGAACATGCAACTTCTTCAAGTTGATCTAGTTCCCACGTTCTAGAAATCAGCAGTATGAAGTTGCATCTCGACCCTCTACCATGTAAGTCGCTCTAAAGGCGCTGGTCCCTCCGACATGGCGTCAAGCCGCCATGTCGGGCCGGTTTTCACGTTTTGAGACCTCATAATCTATCTAGTTCTTTACTCAAGTGACATAGTGGTATCCTGCCATAGTCATCGTCATCTTAAGCCTACAAACAGGTATTTATCGGCACCCTGACTGCCATTAATCTCACAAGTATGACGCTGTACCATCGTTGTGCAGTCGTCCCCAATGGTCTTGCCCATGGGAATTCTACAATCGAGTCCTATCTCGAACCACAAGTAATCGAGTATTGTCTCGTATCTCAAGTAAGTAAACACACACATTTACATTCACATTCTCTTAGAGGCTGTACCATCGCTGTACAGTCGTCCCCAATGGTCTTGCCCATGGGAATTCTACAATCGAGTCCTATCTCGAACCACAAGTAATCGAGTATTGTCTCGTATCTCAAGTAAGTAAACACACACGTTTACATTCACATTCTCTCAGAGGCTGTACCATCGCTGTACAGTCTTTCCCAATGGTCTTGCCTATGGGTTTTCAGTATTTTCTATCAGAGTATAACACTGTGTTGCTATACTTTTCTAATATAAGGATTACTCTGCACTAGTCTGCATACAGAGGACATAGGTCCTTATTCTCATATAAGGATTAAACGGCACTAGTCTGCCAATATACTCAAGTTTTCACAAGAATATATCCCCTACGCGGATTTCAGCTTACCTATGCGACCTGCATAGCGTGTTTTACAATAATTTTTGCGTGTAAAAAAACCGCACTCATAAAGGCATCCAGGTCATGCTATTATGCAATAACTGCATACCAGATTCAAACCACTAATTCAAGTCATTCCTATTTGCAAGAAATTGAACTACATTGTACATAGAAGCGCCAACGAAGACTTAGTAAGTATTTAAAGTGATTTTTCCTGTGCTGGAAGATAAACTGCTGAGCGAATTGAACTTTTCTCTTCAATGGTGAACATAGTGTACATATTAGCTTATAGGTGGACATTAAGGTAATAGTTATCCTGTTATTATGGCTTGTATATTATTGTATTTCATATCAGAGTTAGATCAGCTAACGGAGCTCATGCGTAGCAGTTCCGCAGGGACTTTAATGACCATTTAACTGTATATAGCTTCAAGGTTATGTTCATATCGTAGCACTGTCTACGTACATTGATTTAATGTTTATATTTTGTTTATTTATGAGCTTCCAGTTGTTTTCAAGTAAAATAATCTATTAAAATATTCATATAATGCTAAAGCTTTTTGTTTTATTTACAAAATGACTTTAGAACTAGCCGTATGGTTAATAATAGTGCCTACGAGCACATCTCTGTTTGTTTAGAAAATCGACCAAGATCGAACCTGAAACACGACCCTAAATGTTAGGCTGTACATGAATATAAAAGGTATTGTTAAAAATGTCGTGGAAAAAAGTATGAAGCTAAACGTGTTATGTGTACGAGAGTCAGAAGAGAGTTTTCTGTAGCAAGCTCAAAAAAGCACTTCCACGGTGTATTTGCACGGCAGGTATTGTATTTGGGGAACAGAACAGAACAGTAACCCCCAACAAGTGGCACGAGAGATGATAATGACCTCTCCATCACGTAGATAGGTGCTCTTTCAGATTGCGTGGCACAGACGTTATTATTTTATACTCTTTCTGATTGTAATTAGGATTGTAGCTTCAGATGTCTATTCACCTCGCTCATAAAGAAATGTGTACTTATTGATGATCCGGTATATTATAATTTACCAGAAGTCGTGATGCGCATGAGTATTCGTTGGAGACTAGTTCGCCGCGACAGATCATGTTTCCTGGCATTAGTGTGATTTAGAAGTTTAATTAAATATATGATTTGGCTTAATTTAAGTAACTTACTATTACTATTAACTGACATGTTTTAGGGGGAAGCCCATTCAGATCGCCTTTTCCTTAAAGGTGCAATTTGGTACCGTATGGGAAATTCATTATGTAAAATAAGACTAGGACATCCAAGGGGCCATTCCCTCAAAGGAAAAATTTGACAGTGGATGAAAAGAGAGGGTTTGAATTTCTTGCCAGAGGAGCGTTTACATTTAAAGTACTTCGCAGAGGACTAAGTTGTCGCTTACTCGGTTTGCTTGCTGTTTTATACTAAAATTTCTTGAATGTATATTGAATGTTTTAAAAAGATGTTTAGATATTAAGCATTATTATTATCTTTTAAGATCAAGTACTAAGTTCAAACTTTAAAAATTTTCCATTTCCAGAATTTTTCCAATGAAGAATTATGCCAAGTAACTATTTATTAATTTTTCATTTTGAATGTACATACATTAACCGTTTTTAAGTAAACGTAATATAATTTAGCTCTAGTTCGCTGTTTAAATTTATCCTTAAAAATTCTGTAATTTTATAGCTTGGGTTTAAGCATATTTGTTTTTATTGTGGAAACAACCTTCACGGTCTTGCT
>MU188153.1:0-28318 GCA_016904865.1 Pissodes strobi | reverse complement strand
GACAGGGCGATATTTAATTAATGATTTTAATTAGTTCACAATATACTGCCCTAGTTCGAAATAAAATAGATCGTAGAGAATAAAGGGCAGTTTATTAAATACAATATTATTCGGTGGTGACACTCTATGCGAGTTATCTGGCATACAAGTAATACCGAAAAAAAGATCAACCAATTAATTAAAATCAAAACTGGTCGTAATACACATGGTGAATTACCTGTTATGTTAAGTAATAAAACAAATAATTAATTATTGGAAATCTGGTTTGTACAGCTAATTACCACACTCAAAGAGTTCATGGTATGGCAAGTAATAGAACAAATAACCAATTAATTTAGATAATTACGATACGTAACGTAAATTTCCTATTATGATAAGTGATAAAAAACATTAATTGAAGTCCAGTAGAAGAACGCGTTCTGTTTACATTTTCCTAAGTTTGCATATAATATATAACTAAATAGGGACACTACGGTTAAACGAAACATGTCTGAGTCAAAAATTGATCAACAACTGGACGAATCTAATTCAATTCATTGGAAAAGTGAAATTCGAATTACGAGTACTAACTGAGGGTCATTGTCTTAAACATAAGTTTTGAGAAAAAGTTTGACATCGCTTTTCTGAAACTGAACAAACTGTAATTCCACAACTTAATATATGTATAACATCAATTCTTGCTCTATAAGTATGTAGCTGGTCTCATGAGGGAAGGGAACTTGGGAGTTTGTGACCAGCCTGAAGCGTTGAGTGCCAAATATGTAACCTTATAATTTGCTAATTGCTTATTAGGTGGTCCATATGCCAAGTTTGCTCAACTGATTAAATTTTTTTAAGGCGTGGTCTATGTCTTTGCAGTGATGGTAGGACGCCACTAATTAATTTTACAAGAAATTTTTCAATGATTAATTTTTGATCCTTGAAAATAGGGACTTTAGAAAAATACCCTCTAAAAGAACGCTGGATAATTTTAAATACACAAATTAGTTATTATTTTGGCTGCAATTTACCAAAATAACCTTCAAGATTACAAATAACATATTTATTTAAAAATGTAAACTACAACCAACACTTTCAAAAAAATTATTCCTATATCAAATCAATTTGAGGTTATGGTTACGCTCTTAAACTAATAAGCAGATTCTCTTGTAAAGTATCTCATCGATATTACAGGAATAATAAATCAATGCAACATAAGACACTACTTGTCAAACTATGCCTTATAACCTTAATATTGCCCATATCTTACTGTATAGGTATAGGCAGTAAAGATATGCAGGTATAAATGAAACGATTGTTTACCAAACTTAACTTAGAGAATCCCGCGGTAGCGACCATATCAGTGGACCAATAAATAGTCGTTAATAATACCAAATCATTAAAATGACCAGTGGGTTAAATATGTACAGGGTGGCCCGTTTAAGAGAGGCCTTTACCTTATCTCGAAAACTACGGGGGTTGGAAAAAAATTTAAATACAAAAGTTATTCCTAGTAAAATGATCTTTATTTTTTTTGTATTGTTTTAATCGTTCCTTTTTTATATACAGGATGGTCAAAGAAAGTTACACTTTTTTAAATGAAACACGCTATATTTTATTACATTTTTGGATTTTACTTAAAATTCTAAGCATATTTGATGTATCGTGTTATACCTCTAGAGTTAGTAGTTTCACAGATATAAACAGTTGAAAATCGGTACTTTGATTACTTTTCACCTTGGTAGCAAGAAGGCCATTAGAGATGGAGTAAAATTAATTTCACATTCCTATCTTAACTTTTCAAGAGCTATCTGACGGTACTAATTGGCAGGTGGTAGCATGGGTACCAAATCTGGTACCTTGGTAGGTACCATCAGTTAGAACCATCAGATAGCTCTTGGAAAGTTAAGATAGGAATGTGGAATTCATTTTACTCCATCTTTAATGGTCTTCCTGCTACCAAGGTGAAAAGTAGCCAAAGTACCGATTTTCAACTGTTTATAGCTGTGAAACTACTAACTCTAGAGGTATAACATCATACATCAAATATGCTTAGAATTTTAAGTGATAAAATATAGGATGTTTCATTTAAAAAAGTGTAACATTCTTTGACCATCCTGTATATAAAAAAGTGACGAATAAAACAATACAAAAAAATAAAGATCATTTTACTAGGAATAACTTTTGTATTTAAATTTCTTTTCCAACCCCCGTAGTTTTCAAGATAAGGTATATGCGCCTTTTAAACGGGCCAGCCTGTATATATGCAGTCGTTAAATATCTATAGGTAAACGAATTGAGCTCAGGTCGATTCCAAAATCAAGGCGACTAATTAAATTAGTAAATTTCAGCTATGTGGAATAAATTACTGCTATGAGCTTTACAGCCAGTGGAGCAGGCCGGCTTCCGCAAAGACTACAGCACGACCGACCATATACAAACTCTCCGTTTACTGATTGAAAAGGCAAACGAATACAACATCAATATCCACTTAGCGTTTGTCGACTACAAGAAAGCTTTCGACTCAGTGGAACAATGGGCAATTATGCATTCCTTAGATAATGCCAGGGTAGACTCGAGATCTACAGGACTCCTCAAATCTATATACGAAACATCAGTAATAGTAGTTAAATTAGTTCAAGACCTGAAAACGGAACAAATAAAAGTAAAAAAAGGAGTAAGACAAGGCGATACCATCTCACCCAAATTATTTACTCTGGCGTTAGAAGACGTGTTCAAGGGTCTAAACTGGGAAGGGAACGGAATTAGAATTGACGGCGAATATCTCCACCACCTGAGTTTTGCGGACGACGTGGTTCTAATAAGCGAAGACCCATCGGAACTGAAAACTATGATCAAACAACTACACCATGCCTCTCAAAAAATAGGACTCGAGGTCAACACCACAAAAACAAAAATCCTCAGCACGTAAAACATTCAACTTTCAATCGGAGGGAAAGAGATCGAAAATGTAGACGAGTATATATACCTATATACTCGTCTAAACTCACAATTGATAAAGAAAATCAAAAAGCAGAAATACCGCGAAGAATAGGTCAAAGTTGGGCTGCATTCAAAAAACTAGGATTTATACTCAAGAACAGGGATGTCCCTATGAACTATAAAAAGGGAAGTGTACGATAGCTGCATACTTCCAGTAAACACTTACGGGCGGGAAAGAATGAGCCTCACAAAAAACAGCGTACATCACCTGCAATGCACGCAGCGAGCTATGGAAAGACAAATGGTGGGGGTCAGTTTGAGAGATCATATGAGGAACGAAGAGATTAGAAGAAGAACCAGGATAACGAATATAACCGAGAGAATAGCCAGATTGAAGTGGCAATGGGCAGGACACGTGGCCAAGATGGATAGCAATAGATGGACATCTAGAGTATTCAAATGGAGACCCTGGCAAAATAAACGAAAATTGGGTAGGCCAATGAAGAGATCGGCCGACGATATTAAAATCGCAGCGGGAAGAAACTGGACACAGAAAGCTCAGGATAGAGATATCTGGAAGAGACTTGAAGATACCTATCTCCGGCAGTGGAGAAACTACGGTTTATGAAGAAGAAGAAGAAGCTATTCAGACACTAGTCAAATTAATTATCCAACCAACTAAAGATAAAATAAAGTATCTCCTTATAGGTAAGCCCGATAAGCAAGATAGCTAGATCAATAACTGAAACGAGAATTGACGAAAATATGAACTATCGCCGTCAAACCGCCTACAGTTGTTTAATTATAAATTATGATATATAAGGATAAGTTATATATGGTAATTAAGGCAAACTACCTACAATCGGCTAACTACATAATCATTAATTAAAATGATATATCATATACGATAATTAGGGCAAATGACCTACAATCATTTGATTAAATCTGTGTTAATTAAAACGATATATACTGGTAAGGCAGATATGGTAATTAAGGTAAATGACCTTTAATTATTTGATTATATATTCATTAACTAAAATAATTTATACCGGTAAGACATATACGGTAACTAAGGCAAATGGCATACAATCATTTGATTAGATCTTTATTTATTAAAATGATATATACCCGTAATGTAGATACGGTAATTAAGGCAAAGGACCTATAATCATTTGATTATATATGATTATTGATTAATTAAAATTGTATATATCGGTAAGCTATATACGTTAATTAAGGCAAACTACCTACAGTCGCTTAGCCACAAATCCATTAGTCAAACGGTAAGAAATATACGATAATGGAGGCACTTAATAAATTACAATCGATTTTACTTCATTTTGGTCGAGTTGTAGACACTGGCGCTTCTTGCGTAGTATATCTCCACCTTGTAGTTGGTAAAAAAGAGGCCTCAGTACGGCTAACTGACGGCGGGATTAGCTAGATCAACGTGAAATTCCACCTCACAGAAGGAATTCTACCCCACAGAGCGGCCTTAGGTAAATGATAAATGACTTTAGTCATCTTAAATAGAAACACTCGTGTCAAACATACTTTAAAAAAGGGGTCACCGCACTAGTTCATCACCAACTTTTATAGACGAGATGGCCAATAATTCTAGAAAATATATATTCCACTTAATTTGCCTAATACTGCAACGACGCAATTAGGCGGTAGTTAGACCTGAGGGTCAAAAATAGCAATGACAAATTCCCATACGGAAAACGGTCTGCTCGCCTTGAGTGTTCAGGCGAGAGGAGCTATCAATTTTCTCAAACAAGAATATATACCATCTCTTTCAAGTAATGCTTCAAATCGATATACCTACCTGTCGAGCAGGTTAGTATTTCGGAAGTAAGGCACTAAAAGGAGAAAATCACACTACTCTAATTAGTAACATTTACAACGTTACAAGTTCATGCTCGTTTCAGACTTCCCAACCATTGTCGTAGAGTTTCTGAATCAATTGAGCCCAAAAAGTTTTTAATCAGCCAGGCTTGGAAGACAGTGGGGGGGAATGTTTCTTGGTTCCAGCCAGTCAAGTGTAGACCTAACTAAAACATATAATATTAATCCCCGTGGTACTGCTTGATAAAATTAACTAATTTTGTGAAACAGTCTCTGGTATAGACTGCTTTATCACTTACGCGACTAACGAAAACTTAAATACACCAGGCCAATACTATTTCTGAAAATTTAGCCTTAGCTTCACTTGGGGTCTCTTCTACATTATTGATGTTGTTTGTATTCAGGATTTGCAGGTGGTTCTGCATGGCTAAGGGTAAAACATTTTCACCATCCATGACAATGGGTCTATAGTTCGAGAAGTGAATTCATCTAAAATTACGACAGCATCTAAATATCTCTGTTAACCCAGAATCGGTAATTTTGGATTCGTTTTTCTGTTTCGATATTTTAAACCAGTTATAGCATTAGAATGACAAACGGTGGCATTGGAAATTCGGAAACGAGGAGCAACTTTTCTTGTAGATTAGCCAATGTTATCCCTCATTATTCGAGCTAGTGCTATGCTTGAGGCAACTTGGGTGATCGACCACTTTTCGGGAGGTTCATACAAGGAATTCCCACTTCACTTTCCCGGAATGTTCGATATATGGTTGCTTTTGAAACATTTTTGCCTTGAAAAAGGATTTCTGTTGTTATTTTTGCCAATTCCTAGCTTATATACCATTGTTCAACGAACTGCCAACAATATGACATGTCTAATAAACTAGCAAAACCCCTAGCAACAGTAAATTTCAAGGTTGCTGTAGATCAAGTACAGCATCCCTATTTCTGAAAGCACCTCGATTTTTTTCTCAAAACGTATGTAACCGGGGTTAATGCGAATCTAATGCTATTTAATAAGCTTCAATTTAAGAGATTTTCGAGCCAAGTAAGGATAACACTTATTATTACTGAGAAAATAAAGAAATTTAGAGAGAAAATTTTTGACTTGTTCAGCAAAACTAATATAGATGAAATTATTTAAATAAAATATAGACCTATTCGTAACTAGTTGATTTAGTTGTTGGTGGTAAGACTCATCATCAGTCTTTGACTTAGGGACAAGTTGGCTTCATAGCTTCACTATACGAACGAATGAATGAATGACGAGGATGATGATGATGATGATGATGAATGGATGAAAGGAAGGATTACTAGCACTTATCTTCATTATAGGATTCTTCCAAGAAAATATTTTATCATTGTAAAATAATCATGGAAATTAATTAACATATTCAAGGCTCAAGGTCTTTACTTAAAACCTAAAGAAAATCAAATTATAAAATAAATTCAGTTCCTCCGCTTTTAGCAGTAGACCGCTCAAATCAGGCTACGCTAACTGAAGAGGATGAAGAATGCAAAAAAGAAGTAAAGAAATCTCACCTACAATCCACAACGAGTTACAAATGGCAACGCATAAAAGACCAAAAAGCAACCCACCAACTAAGTATATACACAGCTGCTATTATGTAAGGTAATGCGAAGAACTTTTATCAAACCAGACAAATATTCCCCGCAAAGATAATTTGAACCCAGCTGCTCCGGTAAAGCACTGCATTCTTCTTACAATGGCCTCATGTGCTGAAAAATCCCCGGACATAATTTTGGACTAACACAAACAAACGCAGATGCTAACGCAACATGTTATTCACTCTTAATTTCGGGTTAATACTTTTTTAACCAGTAATTAAGGAAATATCTTAAGAGAACCTTCAAATAATTTACTTTCCACTTATTACTAACATGTGATTCAGATTTAGACTGTGACCAAGGGTGTTGTAATTACTTGGAAAGTACCTGGACTGACAAATACGTTTCTATTCTGCGTAAGCGGTATCTAAGTCTATATAGAGACTTATGGTCAGCGAAATGAACATTCCATAGATTTATTTCACTCTCCAAAACCGTGACCATAACACCATGGTATGTGAGTTGCCATTCGTACGACCGGTAGATAACGCCAACAAAATTTGACATCTCGAAGATCACACATGTTCCAAAATTCCAGCGCGGTGTCATATACAACAGAGAGCGAGTGATAAAAATAATATCGTTCTCGAAATGTCAGAATCACGAAAGGCAATTAAAAAAAATAGCTAAGTTTCTCCTAAAAATTAAATAAACACGGACACCAATTGGCATGTTAAGATGGTAAATATAAACTCCCCAACCTACAAAGTATTGTTCACGTAAATCAGAGCGAACTGTCACGGAATCCAGCCAACAAAGCCCATCCAGCTAAGCGGTATACACAAATGTACTTAAAGTTGAGTTCGCTACATCATCCATGCAAAGTATTTATTTCTCAAAAATTATGCCACTATCGATCTTCGGAAATTAAATTCACGTTTAAAATCTATAAATCAGTTTAATTGAAGTTAGCTATTTAATATTATAATTCATAGAAGAGTAGTATTGAACATCCCCTCTCTTTTCACGAAACCAAGGTAAGAAGCACAAGAAGAACAATGCAAGGAAACCTAGATTATATTAGTTGATGGAACTATAGTTAATTAAATCGTGGTGCATTATTTTGAATTATTGTTCTGCCTAAGCCAGGCACATTTAAAAATATCTTTCTTGTAATCTAGACAAAATAGTTGACGTACCCTGATCTATAATATGATAATACAGTAGGAATTGAAAGCAAATTGTGAAAACATATTTATCCTATGAATCAATCATTTTCAGACCTTAGCAATATACCGGAGCTTTATATTATTGTGTAACTTCATACAAACGAATGCGATCCTAATATGACTTCTTCTAATTATAAGAGCCATGGATATATTAATGACCAAAGCAACGCAATTTTGGCTCTATGCTAATAAGTGTTGCGCACGACTTTGAAGTAAATTCAAATAGTTGTACAAACGTTAACATAACTATTGGAACAAGCATGTTTTTCCGTAAGAGGAAGTTCCGTTTATTTATTCAGACCTGCATCCATAATTGTTTTCCAAGACCACTATCTGCATAATTGGGATCTGTCCAACTAATTTGGATTTACAGGCCTATAAGCTCAAAGTGTCTCCTTTGATCGCGCCAATATTTAGTTGAGGCGCTCATCTCAACAAGCCTCGAACAATAGTAGTGAGATTAGTACATGCAAAATTGCATCAAACGATTACTTAATTGCGTGTTGATACCGCTGGAATAATTGCGTGTCCTGTGAGCCACTTGTTTACATCGGCACCTAACGCGGTTGCACAATGTTTGGACGAAGTTAACCTGCATGCCTATTTAATCAATGTTTACTCCGATCTTCTGAAGAGAATTCATGTCATTAGCAAGAAAGTCGACAATTATATAAATGGTATTACAAATCATAAATTAATTTAATAAACACAATATTAAAATGTATAGGGCAAGATCGGAAAATGTAAGATTTAATAGTAAGAGCAGCAGTGGGGTAATGGATCATCGGCAATGTTCCATCAGTGTATATATTACTGCATATTTCCTCGACATAATACTAGAAGGTATGACACACATGTTATATTATTGAATATACAATTATTTTATAATAGTTAATCTAATGCTTACAGTTTTGAACTATACCACATATTTTTGTTACTTTCAATACCTTTCAAATTTTGAATATTATTTACTAGGATAAATGTATGTTCTATTGTATTTTTTGATTAGATCCATCTTATTCAATTAAGAGGTTTCCTTTAAATTCATAAATATTTAGTCAAAATCAATCATTGAAGGTAATGTTTTCGGCACCCTCAAAATGTTTAATAATAACGTTTGAATTTTCACGTTACTTTTACATATTTCTATTAAAAAGTGAACAATTGAAATGGCACAGTAGGTGGCTTGCGACGGTTCAAAGGCCCCTAATTATTTTACCTTGTTACGAAATATATAAGAAAAGAATAAGAAAATATTATTTTTATGTAGTGAGGTAAGAAGTCGGTCGTGGTGCCGATACGTAAATTATGAGAACTTCTAATTTAAAATTTAGTCATAATAGAAAAATAAAATATATGCCGAAATAAAAATTATATTTAGGTGACCACTCGGCCGTGAATCACTCGTTTGGTTTGCTAATAAATAAAGAAAAATATCTCTAGGAGTAATAAAAGCTAGTTGCGAAAGAAAGATTTATTTACGAACTTGAAACCCCAACTTTCTATTTAATGAAAATAATTGCTTAGAAATAAAAACACACAAATATTTGTGAGAATCCCCAGTCATATAGTGCCATTTTCTTGTGTCCAGAATGAGCTCTAAGTTTTTATGTTGCGACACTTTTATCCAACCTAACTGCCTTGCAATATATCATTTCTTTAACTGCTTTTTGTGGTTAGTAGTTTTATTAAAAGGAACTAACGTTTTATTACGAAGTAGATTTTAATATAAGATTATGAAATAGCCTGATTTATTGACGTTAACAATTATTTTAATATTTCAAATCGAATTATGAATTCAGTTAAACCGTCACGCGTCACGCTTGGAGCCATCACGCTCGGATGAATGGCATGTTCCCGTATAGGTGGAGGGCTGACATTTACAGGGGATGGAGCCGGAGTAACAAAAAAAAGATCCTGGACGAAAACGGGACCCTGTATCCCCCATCGTTTGGCCAGGGGAGGGGGGAGAAGGAAAAACTTAAATAATTAATTTCGGGAGAACGGGAAGAGGTACGGGGTCGAAATTTTTATGGTAGGTGTGCCCCATGGGAGGCCACCTTGGACCAACGGGGGGACCGGGGCTCTAATTTAAGGGGCGATTTTTGGGGGGAAGCCCGTTTATCGGCCGTATTGTGACAAACGACGACTCCGCTTGTGGAAGTTTTCACTTCTATCGTGTTGTCTTAAGCCCACACATTTTTTTTTGTTTTATAACGGTTTTTTCAGAAGTCATTCTATTTTTTCAATTTTTTGTGTGTTTGCTAAAATAAATTGTTGGCCAATTTAAGTGCCTAATATAAATTTGTGTCTAAATTCCAATGCTAGATATATTAAATTATGAGGTTTTTAGTTTTGTTTGCATCAACTCTGTAGTTTATACATCCGCTTCCATGACTACATATCCCTTTGATAATTATTTAATAAAGGGTATGAAAAGAAACCATACCATTTATGCAAATTTCAATAGCTCCGAGAATTTTTAACTCACCTTTCTTTTGTCCCCACCATACAGGAATAAACTTCAGTTAATACAAATAATTTTTCTTTTACGCTTTTGTGTATTTTACAGTTTTTCGAAAATTTTAGTTATTTCCTTATCAAACAGTCCTGACTCAACCAAACATTTATTTGTTACATAGTTCATAATTAGCAATGATGCCTGTGGCCTAAGCATCATAAAAGTTATATTCATGAAGCACCAAGATCTTGATAAATAAGGGGGTCAAACAAAATTGATATCCATGGGCATTAGATCTGAAAAGTTTGCGGGTTTGATTTATTCTTCTAAAAGTTCCAAATATCGTAACACACGGATAAAAACCAGACCTAAGACTTTATGCCCTCAAATGCCGCATCTACCTTAAAAAATGATACTAATTAACAAAATTGTATGTTTAGAATTTTGTTTAAAATATCAAAAAATTCGAGCAATTCAGGTATATTTTATTTTATTGTACTTATAAAGGGGCTCAAACAAAATTTATATCCATGGGCATTAGATCTGAAGAGTTTGCGGGCTAGTTATTTGTTTCATATCTACGTATCCATTCTTGATAATTATTATGAAGAATATTTCTTACTGCCAGGAATTATGGGCGGAGGTACACCATCATGTTGTCAAGTTATATTTTGCTGAATCTGAAATGGTATTGATCGATGAATGGCTTCATTTCATTTTCTAAAATTTCCAGATATCTTAACTCACTTAAGGTGTCACGGCTTTTCATGCCACCGTGAGAAAATACTCGAACCGAACAACCTTGACCTCATGTGGCTCAAGTTCACCGCCAAGGGATTACCAAGGGATTAACCAAGTTTATATGTTGCCTCTATCACCCTCCGAGCGATACTACAGGTCGATCACCCCAATTCAGAAATAATCGTTCTGGGAGACTTCAATGCCCACAACACTAACTGTCTCAAACATCACAACATGCCCGACAACGAAGGTGGGCTGAAGCATTTGCCATTAGCTGCGGGCTTACTCAACTTGTAAATGAGCCAATTCGAATCTCAGAGAGAGGCGTATTCGCCGCCCTCCTGGATCTTTTTCTAACCACCAATCCCAACCAGTACACAATTACAGTTGGTCCGTAAGTAATAACTTTACAAAAACGTCTCTCCCACTTTGACGGACGAACGTGACATCACGGCGACTACAGCCAAGGAAAAAAGCAAACGTGCTCGTCAAACTGTTTTCATCGCACTCTACCTTAGACGTCTCCTAAGGCAAGGTTCTCCCCACCATATCGAACATCGACATTACCATGGCAGAAGTCAAATTTCATCACCATGATATTCGTAAAATTCTTAAAGAACTAGATACGCAAAAGGCATCAGACCCGGACGGAATACCTGCCATCTTGTTAAAAAACTGCGCCAACGAACTAACATCCGTTTTTCTAGGCTTTTTTCTCTGCCTTTCGGAAAAGGGACTTGCCCATCTTCTTGGAATCTCGCTCGAGTGCAACCTGTTCCAAAAAAGGCAAGAAAACCATGCCTTTAAGCTATAGCCCAATTGCCTTGCTTCCAATAATCTCCAAAGTTATGGAACATGTAGTCAATCAGCAACTACTCAAGTATCTCCAGAACAACAGAATAATCAGCGATAATCCATACGGCTTTCGCAAAGAGAAATCGACAGGATATATTGGCCTATGTTACTCATATATGGAGTGAGGCAATCGAGAACTATGGAGAGTCTCTAGCGATTGAGTTGGATATTTCGAACGCATTCGGCAGAGCTTGGCACAGTCAATAAATCCCAGGTACATCAACCTATAATGGCTTCGTGCTTAAAATGCGACGTTTTATTTGTCGACAATGAAAAGCGCGTACCCTGCGATGGATGCAGACTTAAGTTTCACTACAGTTGTGCGGATCTAACTCCCTCTGAAGTCCGTGTCATCGAGCTAAAGAATAAAAGGAGCTTAAAGTATTTTTGCGATGCATGCCAGGAGGGTCTACGATTGATCCCAGTGCTACGGACAAGGTTGGAAAATCTAGAGGAGCGCATGGAGACTATAATGGCTGGATTAAAGAAGGGGGCATCTAATGGTCCCACTTCTGCTGATCGGCCAGAGTCGGTTCCATCAACGCTTCCGAACTCAACGGACCAGGAGATTTTGTCTGAAGTAATGGAGAGGCAAAGGCGTGCAAATCAGGTTATGTTGTTCAACTTTAATGTGACGGACGGCGAGGCAGAAATCACCCAAATGTCGACATTTCTTACTGAAATATGTGGCCAAGATATTGCTGTGAGCCATGTAATAAAGCTCGAGAAACCTAATAAAAATGGGTTTAAACCATTGAAAGTGGTGCTCAGCGGTCCGCAAGATGTTTCCAGGGTCCTCAGAAATGGAGGCAAGGCTAGAGACTTCCGTCGAGCATACGTCTAGACGGATTTAATTGTATCGCAGCTGAGCGAGCTGAACAACGTGAAGAAACAGCTGCGGGATCGGAAGGCCAACGGTGAGAGAGATCTTTTCTTAAGATACACTAAGGGCCACCCCACAATAACTTCCAAAAACTAAGTTCTTCAACGGAAGAACCCAAACTTATTCAGTGCTACTACCAAAACGTGGGGGGTTTAAATACAAAAACGCATTCATTCTTTAACGCTGTTTCTACCGGCAGACTGTGCCTGACATAGTCGCTATTACGGAGTCATGGCTGAGACCAGATGTGTTTAACTCCGAACTTTTCACGTCGGTGTTCGCAGTGTGTCGGTCAGATCGGGAGTTTGAATTTGCAGGAGTGTCTAGAGGGGGAGGCGTTCTGTTGGGTGTGAAGTGTGAACTGAAACCTGAGCAACTCGACCTAAATTTCCTAAATAATACAGTTCCTGCTAGTAGTGTTGTGGGCTGCAGGCTGAAGGTGAAATTTTCTATATTACATATTATTCTAGTCTACATCCCACCGTATATTAACAATAACGAATTTGAATACTTTTTAGATCATCTTCTAACTTTGAATATATTGCAGGAGAACAAATTGCTTATTCTAGGGGACTTTAATATACCGCGATATGTACATAAAAACCTTTCCGACTCTAAGTATGCACTAATTTCAAATTTTTCTGATGCACTCAGTTTATCTCAGGTTAACAATATAAATAACTGTAATATTCGCCTGTTAGATCTTGTTTTCTCAAATAATGACTGTGACATTGGTCATTACGGAGACACACCTTTCGTTAATGAAGACCCCTACCATCCATCCCTGTTAATAAATTTTCAGGCTACATTAGTTGACGCTCACGTCAACAGCTTTAGCCTTAATAGAAATGCTCGCAAGGGGTACAATTTTAGAAAAGCGAACTTTCCTCTCATGTACAACTTGCTTTTGGACGCTGACTGGTCGCCGGTTTTCGGTTTTTCAAATGTAAACGACACCTCCAAAGCTCTATAACAAATTTTAGATATTATTTTCGAAGTGTGTGTGTCTGTAAAGATTAAACAGCGTCGACGTTTTCCATCTTGGTTCTCGAGTGAAACGGTAAAGCTCATCTTTAAAAAAGAAAAGGCATATCGAGATTGCAAGTTGTATAAAACCAACTTCTAACTAAATATAATGCTATTAGGCGTCAAATTAAAGTCCAAGTCAATACTGGCTATCAGGAGTATATTGGCAATGCTGAACTCAACAATCACTCTGATTCATTTGCATTATGGTCATTTGTTAATGGTAAAAAATCCCAAACAAGAATCCCTGGCATTTTGAAGGATGACTGCGGTGAATACGGCGGACCTCAGGCCATTGTCAATGCTTTTGCTGACTATTTTCGCAGTGTGTATATCGATTCGGCATAAATCAATGATCTGAGAGCTGCTGTGCTCAGTTGCAGCAACATTGATATTCCGCATATAACAACTGCTGACATACTGAAAGCCAGCAGAAAACTCAAAAATAAATTAACCTCAGGCGTAGGCAACATTCCTAGCTTCCTTATAAAAGACTCTGCCTGTGTCCTGGTTACCACATTAACCCACATCTTTAATTTTGTAATTAATAAAGGTCAGTTTCCAGATATTTGGAAGACAGCAAAAATAATTCCGGTAATAAAAAAGGGAGACTGTACTTGGATAAGAAATTATAGACCTATTTCAATTCTTTGTAATTTTTGGAAAATTCTGGAGATAATCATCCACAACAGCATATACCCTAAAATTAGAGGTCTCCTTTCACATGATGAACATGGCTTTCTTGATTCTCGCTCATGCATGACAAATTTGGCTACACTATCACACATTGCCTGCATATACGGATTTTCAGAAGACATTTGACCAAATTGATCACTATATTGCGCGTTTTAAACTTGGGAACCTTGGTGTATCACAGAGACTGCTAGCATTATTTGAATCTTATTTGATTGGACGCTTCCAGTATGTTGAATATGAGCACTTCAGATCGTCGTCATTTGTCGTTAGTTCTGGTGTACCACAGGGATCTAACTTAGGACCCCTATTATTTTTGTGTTTTATTAATGATTTAATTAATGTTATTAAGTGCGATAAGCATGTGTATGTTGACGATCTGAAGTTGTTTAATAGAATAGACAAACCTTCGGACTGTGAATATTTGCAGGAAAACTTAGTCCTAGTCCACAGTTGGTGCACGGTTAACAGGTTAACCCTTAATATCTCTAAGGAAAACGTTATCACTTTTTCTCGTAAAAATAATCCTGTTATATATGCTTATGCATTGGACGGTGCTGCGCTGAGCAGACCTGAAAACATTACCTGGGCATCTTATTTGATCTAAGGCTTATTTTCATACCCCATATTAACCAACTGGTCTCGGCATCCTCTAAGATTCTTGGTTTCGTAATAAGAAACAGTAAATATTTCAGAGACATATCTGCTATAAAACTGTTATATGACACTTTTGTCCGATCCAAATTAGACTCTGGTGCAATCATTTGGAACCCTATGCATGATTGCCACATTGCCGCAATCGAATCAATACAAAGACGATTTTTGAAGTATTTGGCATTTAGATGCGATGGAGTCTATCCTATTAGGGGTTATGAGAATAGATTACTCTTACAAACGTTTGGTGAAATATCCTTAGTCGCTAGAAGGCAGATTCAGTCTATTACATTTTTGTATAACTTGGTTCATAATCACATTGATTGCCCGTCTCTGTTGGAATGCCTCCAGTTTCGAGTTCCTAGGTCTGGTTCTACCCATAGCTTTCTACTTCTACTTCACCGCAGCTAGATCTAATATTATGAGGCAGAGTCCTATTTACTTTACGTGTAATGCATTTAACGCTATCTCAGGTGAAAATGACCTGAATGCTGATTCAGTCAATCAGATCATAAACTCTATGTTGACGCTTAATAATGTATGATCTTGAGAATACACTCCATATGCTTAGGCTCATGCTGCTCTGCAGTTTATATTAAATTAGGTTAGTTATTGCTTTGTAATTTACTACTTTTAGTCTTTACTTTCTAGTGAATTTCCTGTAAATGGGTTTTACCTGTTGGAAATAAAAGCTTATTTATTTATTTATTTATCTATTTATTTATGACAGACTGTTCAACAAACTGCCATCCTTCGGTCTGCCAACCTCTCTCTGCAGCTGGCTTGACAGTATCCTTATGAACCCATCTCTGCACGTTGCAGTTGATGGACACTTCCCAGACACATTCGCCATTAACGCGGGCATGCCTCAGGGCGCAATACTTTCACCAACTCTGTTCCAAATCCCCCTAATAATCCTGTTTACAGTTTTGCAGATGACAGTATCCTTGTCTTCCACTTTAGATCAGAAAAACCTTTACCAGCGACTAAAAATTATCGCCGCAGACAGGAACAGATTACAGCAATTAATCAAGACCTGGATACAGTTTAAACTTGGGGCAACAGAAATTTGCTCCAGTTCGATGCAGCAAAGACCCAACCACCCACGTTTACCAAGAGAGCGAATACGGCGGGCCCTGACATCAATATGGTAGGATCGACCATCCCTTCATCCTCGTCAATCGGACTGCTGGTTGTCTCGGTCAACAGCAATATGCCTTAGTGGCATGACCACGTTGCAACATCGAAAAATCAGCCCCTTGGAATCTTGGTGCGCTATTTCGCAACAAAAAACTGGATACACGCAACAGTTGCTCTTGCTCTACAAGCGCAAATAAGACCGTGCTTAGAATATTGCTCACACATGTGGGGTGCCGCACCTAAGCACACCCTAGAGCTGCTGGATTTCATTCAGAAGAGAGCTGTGCGTATCGTCGGCGACCCGGAGTTGACACGGGATTTGGATAGTCTGTAACTCTGCAGACATGTGGCCGAGATATCCCTGTTTTACAGATACTTTCACGGCAGATGTTGCCAGGATTTGGCCCGCCTCATCCCGCCCCTGGCAACGTCTGTCAGACAGTCACGATATACGGCAAGAGCGCAGCAGTTCGTCGTACAACTGGGAACACCTAGAACATCGCTTTACAAGAACTCCTTTGTCTGGTTCACTGCATAACTGTCGAACTCACTCCCAGGACATCTGTTTCTCCCTAATTCCAACCTACAACTATTCAAGAACCGTGTCAATCAATATCTTTGCACACACACTGCTCGTCGAGCGCCATAGGATCTCTTTTTAGGGTGTGTGCCGCTGCCATAAGAAAAAAAAAGCCAGACCTTATGCCCTAAGGTGCCGCATCAAACTTATATGGAGGAACGTCCTTGAAAAGCAATTGGCTCAGCAGTTTTTGGATTTTCATCCAACAAATATAGCGGTTTTTGCTATTATAAATACCGACATTGGTAAATTTCGTCTCATCGGTCCACATAACTTCAACAAAAAAAATATAATCTGAAATAAAATTTCCTCTTATAGTTTGAACAAATTAATTTCTTCTTCTTGTTTGTTCATAGTTTAATTGTTAAACTGGCCTAATTTAAAAATAATGGTTTCCGTATTGATTTAAAGTTCTCTTAACTGTTTCAAAACTGTCTCTCTTGTTACGTGGTCCGTACCTTATACCTCTGATACAGTCTCTGACAGATTTTGTCGAAAATAAAGCGATATAATATGGTCCATTTACCTTACAATTGATTGCCTTTGGGTCCACAAATGCTTTAAACTTCTTACAAGATAGAGCCTCTTCGACTCTGGCTCCAGGTTGTAAACAGCACAAGTGCTAGTTAAGTGACCCTAACGAAGCTTAAAACCCTAAAGAAAACTGGAAAATTGTCGACGTTTCGAGGATCAAATCTGTCCCCGTCGTCAAGAACGAACAAATCCTCCACAACAATATAGAACATATCTACATGATCCCTTTACTTGTCTTTTGTTATTTTTCTTTATTTACCAGAGATGCTATTTTTGCAATAACTACCCCGTATTACTTATAGTTAGTGCAGATGTTACTCTTCGACCATTTTGAATATTTTCCCTATAGTGTTCTCGTATTCAAGAACGTTGTATCATTGTTAAAATAAAGCTCAACCATTTTTAACCTCTCAGCAACGGATTAGCTCATTTTGTAAAATATTAACAGAATATAAAGATAATTAGTTAAACGATAAAGCCATGACATTTGAAAATAAAAAAATAGACATATCAAAAAATAGATATATCCAATTAAAGAATTATGTTCAAATATGAAAAAAATAAATTACATATTTAATTTTCACTCCTCAACGAACATTTCTCTTCAACCCACAATTTATGGTGCACGGCTGCTATCCGCCCAAGATAAAGTTCACTATAACATATTACTTTGCAAACAGCTCCCTAAGGACTGGTATTTCAAATATTTTAATTTATACTTACCAATACCTTCAATTTCAGATCTGTACTATATTTCTAATCCATATACTCATATCATGTATTATGTAGAAAGAAGTGGTGGTAAATACATAATGATGATGATAAGAAACTTAAAAAATTATTTAACCTGTATCTGTAAGTAATAATAAAATATTCAAAAATAAATTCGCATCACTAGAAACGATAAAATGGAGAACATTTAAAACGGAAAAGAGAAATGAAACTGCTCCCTTTAATATCAAAAAGAAAAAATCACTCGGAAAACGTTTCGTGGAAATAAATATCCGGGCGCAGCAACGTGCAATTTTGATACAAGTGTTGCAAAGCGGTTTTAAGCAAGAAAAATCTTTGTTTGAGCGAAATCAAATATTAGCTGGCAACAGAAGGGCAGCAGAGACAGTAAAGTTACAAATTATCGGAAAATGTTGAATATTCTGCGAACGAATGGCCCTAGAGAAGCAGTCGCTTTTTTAATATTACTCTTTCTGCAAGTAATTGAAATATTTCTCTTAAAGCTGAACTGTAGGACTAACTAATATGTATTATGTTTAATGGATATGTATTAAACCCCAGAAAACCCACCTTATTATGCAGTAGGTGATTTGTGAGTATGTTATTGGCGCCATGAGATTTACATTTATGTTTTCTTAATATACTTCTCTCTCTATCCATATTTGCATAAAATATAATATAATGAAAACTGCATATTTTCTACCCTGCAGCTATAACCACTTCCGATCAGTGAGGCTGAAAAATATTCTAAATGTAGTCAATTTTGTATAATAATTGCTTAGCACACTGATAGCATACATTTTACCTACTTAGGAATATCAATTAATTAACCGACAATCTAGCCTTCAATATTAAAAATAAGTAAAAGTATTGGCAAGGTACATGTTAAAATAGAATGCTTTATTAAAAATATATATGCGGAAAAGTTAAATCAAATATTAAAATTCATTCAAGGTGCCCTTCTTATTTATATAATTTGTTACGAACTTGACAACTCACAATATATAGCAAGTTTCCAACTTTACCATAGCGACTATAATAAGTCATTGCATTAATCAAGGCTAGTAAACGAAGAACAAGTGAGTGAGATCGTGGATAACCATGAGAAAAAATGTGGCACTCGGTTCATTTTCGGATTTGTCAAAAGCATTTGAATGAGAATGAGGGGTGCTCCTCGCGTGCGTGATAGACCAGAACTCTTTTTCCACGGGTAGACTGCAGATTATGCACGTGCACCGTCATTGGTCCTTTTCTTTTTATCTTCTATATTAATGATCTTATAGATAATGTAACAACTAGGAATGTTGGTGTTGATGAAAGTGAACTGTTAAAACCCAGATTCTTATGGGTAGTAAAAATAATAAAACAAACATCCATTTCCATGCCAATAAATTGTTTTTGCATCACGCACACATAATTCGTATCTAGGTTGTAATTGAAATAAAAACTGGGATCACTCAGCGGAAATTAGAAGCCGTATAGAAAAGGCTCGAAGTACATTTAACCGTATGAAAGCAGTTCTCTGTAACACCGGACCGAACATTGGTGTCAGAGTTCGCGTTCTTCGTTGCTATGTGTTTTCGATATTGCTTTACTGAGTGGAAGCCTGGACTCTGACTGCAAAAGCCTTGAAGCATTCGAATTGGAATTCTACTGGCGGCACATGCTAAGAATATAGTGGACTCACCACGTCACCAACATAATTATACTAGAACGATTAAATAACGGAAGAGAAATCCTCTCCACTATCAAGTCTACAAAGCTTTCCTATTTTGGACACGAGATGGTGGAAGAAAGATATCGTTTACTACAGGGCAATATTGTTGAAAGAAGGAGAGGCCCAGGAAGAAAACGCGTTTCATGGCCAAAAACATTCGCCAATAGATTAACACTCTTCAGATCAGCCGTCAGGCTGATCTGAAGAGTGAGAATAAGAATGAATGTAATCCCCGACATTCACAGATAATAGGCACTATAAGAAGAAGAAGAGATCTTTCACTGATCAAGTATGTAGACGACACAAACTAACTGGCTGTGGCAATGTCTGTGGAGGGCGTGCTAGAAGTGAGAAGATGAAGTCTGGCGGCTGCCCATAGATGATTTAATGGGAACAAGCTTACAGTCAATGTTGAGAAATCAATTTTTTTTTTAGGATGAGAGAGTCGCCACTCATATTTCCAGACCAAGCAGATTTGATGACCAAGGATATAACTATGACATCGGATACGAAGTTTTTGGATGTGTTTTTGGACTGCCATCTTGGCTAGGTAGATTCTGTCGCTGGAAAGCTTAATTGCGAGTTTTGAGAAACTATCCCGGCATCAAAGCAATATTAGTTATGTACTATGTTAGCTTTATTCCAATTTTTAGATTTCAAGTAACTCCTTTAACGCTAATAGAATCTGAGAATTATTTTTGGCAGGCGACAAAATCTGCTTACACTTGTTGGTATGCATGTATGTGAGTGTGTGATGTTCTTGCATACAAATAAACACTCTATTGGGGAAACACCCCAACATGTGTATTAACTTATCGTTTTTCACCGTGTAGTTTGGTGTAAGAACGTGTATGTCCATAGTATTATTGAGTCATAATTAAAACCCAAATTATATTTATTTCACCTCACAATTTGTGCATTTAAAGCGTTGAATTTCAGTTACTCCTTTGGATTGCCAGTATAATTCCATTATATGAAGTTATATCGCTGGAAAGCAAGCTGTCACACTCCGTCAAGTAAAATGTTTTTAAGCGTTTAAATTTAATACATCTTTGTCTCTGTCAATGTTGTGTTAATAACAATATGTTACATAAAGAAAGAATATGTTTCTAACCTCTCAAATGCTTCTGCATTGGCGCAATTTCCCGCTCTGTTCTCCCTGCCGCGCCGGTTGTGACATTTAGATTTTAGTGCCTAACAAACACTCACCCGTGAAGCAGCGGTCCAGTCATCGCTCTGCTTGAGCTTGGCCCCAAGAACATCTACCCAGTCGTAACTCTGTTTGACGCTAAGATATTTAGTAGTTTTTCTGATTTGTTTGCACAGATATTTAGAAAATATCTGCTTGTTCTCTGTGTTCCCTTTTTTCAACACTGAATTAAATGTTAAAGATAGAAGAAGGTAAAATGGCGATTAGAAACTTGTAGTTATAAAAATCTGTTCCTTTACTCAATATTCGAAGTCTTATATCCTTGGCAAAGTTAAGTTGGGAGAGTCGTAGAAAAAGTAAAATCACAAGGTACTTAGTGTGAACGAAAAGTAAGTTGAGAAAAATTGATTAAATTCAGTAAAGAAAGAAGTTCTTGTTAAATTAAATAATCAAGAAGTTTTGTTAGACATTTAATAATAGTTCACCTTATGTATAGTAGTATTTAGTTTTATGTTGTGAGGGGTTTCTCGTTAGGCGCTTCTTTGCTTCTGCATACTATGCTATTTCTTCTGCATATCATGCTATTGGACTGCCTAGTTTAACCATTACGTCATCCAATGGTTGGTTCTCGGGCGCCACCGCATCTGGATTATAGTGATAGAGGGCCCACTCCGCACCGGGTTGCTTTTAGACAGTGGAGAAACGGCTAACCAGGGGTCAATCTTGAATGTTTGCGTGGTTGCCGGCTGCTTTCAGAAATTCACTTGCTTATTCTAACTTAGTACTAGCAGGAAGGGATTTAGAAAGAAAACACACAATTTCAAAATACAGCATCTCTATTTGCCAACTGGAAGTATAAAGAATGGTGACGTCGAAACCCTGATGACCTACGCTAACCTAACGTTGTAACGCAAGAATTCATTCTGTATTAATCCAACCTACCTAAACTGAGGTTAATCTAAACTATCAATTCTTAACTAAAAAGTTACTCTAATGCGACTTATGCTTAACCCAAAAGATAAAGAGACGAAAATATTGCCAGAGGGGGGTATGGTATGCGAAACGTAACGGAATGACATTGACATTGAGAAGAGAAACAGCGCCGCGTTATCAACTGTTAAGGAACGGTACTACTACGAGGAAGCTACTTGGATTACGGTATCCACGAGTCCAGGCACTCGAATGACGGTCCAACATCGGTCCAACGTAGCTCCTCTGACTTGGTCCTGACGGGTATGGATATACGCGGCCTGATGCTAAGAAGATTACGGAAACATGCGACGATAGCGTTAAGGTTCGGATAATATCTGACATAAGGATGACGACGATGCCGATACATAGGATACGGTGCGATATTACTAAATGACCTGACGAGGCTTCCTGCATATGTGAAATATAAAACCCGGATTGCGCGTGCGCGGATACGTCATTGCTTTCCGGTCGTGCTTCGCTACTACGATTTTACGCCGTCGTGGAGGCGGTAGGCTAGTTAAGTAACGGGGTAGGTAGACTGCGTGTGAGACAGAGCTTGTAAAGATAGAGCCGACCGGAATGGAAAGACCGAGGCCGGCTTGTAGTGTAGAGAGAGAGAACATGTGTAGTGAAAGAATAACTGATCGGAATGGAAAACCGAGACCAGCTTGTGTAATGTAAGGGGGTGAGAGAGATGAGGAATGGAGGAAGGTGGGTTGAGTGTGAGATAGAGCTTGTAAAGATAGAATCGACCGGAATTGAAAGACCGAGGCCGGCTTGTAGTGTAGAGAGAGAGGGAGTGTGTGTAGTGAAAGAATAACTGATCGGAATGGAAAACCGAGACCAGCTTAGTGTAGTGTAAGAGGGAGAGAGATATACCTACAGTAATACCTATATAGCAGCAGAGAAGGCGGACAAGAAAGGCGGCGACGATGGCGGCTGTCATGGCGGCGACCTGCAGGAAGCGTCGTGGGTCTGGCTCAGCTTGGCGGCCTACATTGGCGGTAGTGGTGGTCCTCTTCCTCTGGTCTGGGCTGGGCTAGGCGGCTGGCTGGCTGGCGACTTCTTCTTCGAGAACCCGGGTGAGTTCTGCCTGTTAAGCGCGATGCAGCCCGGTTTTTTTACCTCGACGCGTAGTGGGGGATCACGTCATCGGCCGGCCGATGAGTGGGGACCTTCACGCGCACGATGCTGCGACGGAGATCGCGACGTTCTACCGGTACCGCGCAAGTACTACGGAAAATGTGAAAACCGATTTCCCGGCTTTTCGCGACGAAATATTTTATTGAACTGAGTTTAGAATATTTAAATTATATTTTACGAAAAAGGATGATGTGAATAGCTCGTAAAATACGAAAGTTAACCCGGCTTGCATACCATTCCCCTAAAAATATAGTAACTTCGTTACAATGTGTGAAAGGATGAATGCATGAAAGTAGTTAGAAATCATCGCATATATTTCAAATTAAGAAATTGGAAAACCATAGAAGCAGTTCTGGTGGTAGTCTGTATGCTATCAATTCGCTTAACAATCCGTCATGCCACACCCTATCAAATGCCTTGGATATATCGAGACCCAATGCACGAGATTCGTCGCAGCTCTCGATGGCCTCGGTCCACAGGTACGTCACGTATGTCAAAAGATCTCCCGTTCATCTGTGCTTGCGGTGTACTGGCGATCGCCTATGATGCCTGCCGATTTGAAATATTTTAAGAGCTGTTTGTTGATTAATTTCTCCATGACTTGGGACATGATGGGAATTAAGGCAATTAGACGTTAGTTATTTGTAATCATTTTTTTACCCTTCTTCGGGATTGGTTGCACTTGAGCGCCTTTACAGCTAGAAGAGAAGCATGTAGTTCTGTATGATAGGGAGAAAACCTTGCATAGTAGAGCTGATAGTTCAGCAGCACATTTAATAAAGCACTATTGCTGGAACGCCATCCGGTCCTGTGGCCTTGTTAGTGTCTAGGCTTTTGAGTATTCGTTTCCCTTCGGGTTGGCGAAATACCAGACCTGTCATTGAGGAATTCTCTCTCGGGGTAATTAGGGGAGTTTTTCCTTGATGGTCTAAGGTAGAATTTGATGCAAATATTTCGTCAAGAATGTTCGCTATTTCTTTTGCCGTTTTCGTTATTGAGCCATCATTTTTGGTTAGTGGTGGTATTGACGTCTTTGAGAAACTCTGATTGACAGCTTTAGCAACTGACCAAAAGGATTTTGATCCATTAGAACAGTTGAGAAGCTTGTTCTTGATCTGTTTGTCATATCCCTCCTTGCTCTCGTCAATGATTCGCTTACACTGGTTTCTAGTATTTCGATTTTCGCCTGTCGGGTCTCGGCGTCATTTGAGACATTTTAACCATAGACGGCTCTTGATCAGTTTTTCCCAAACCATGACATACTGTTTTAGATGCATTTCACAGAAGAGGAGATAAAAGCGTCCATACCAGCCAGAATAGCTTCAGTTATCTCATCAGCAGATTCAGGGGTGTTTTGATTCCAAAAGCAGACATCTTTCCAAGGAAAAGAAAGATAAAACACGCGAAGATCACGCCACTTTGCAGATTTGTAGTGCCAAACCTTTCGGTGTACCTGTGACTCCTTTATTTCGATAGCAAGTTCAGAAGTTGAGGAGATAAGGTTGTGGTCTGATGAGCCCAGCACGTATGTTGGACAGTTACGGTGTAGAGGTTAGGATCAGTTGTTAAGAATAGATCCCGGAGGCCAGCAAAGCCTTTTTGATGCTCAAGGATCCTGGTAGGTTTGTCAACAAGCTGAGTAAGTCCGTGACTTATAGCTAAAGACTACTATGACAATTTCCGCCGTTGGATAGTTTATCTGTAGAAAGTCGATTTGATTGCCAATATTTTAGAAAAGCCGTTTATATTGGTATTCGCTAGGTGGTCTATACAAGCAACAAATGAAATGGGCTGCTCCACCTGTGCTTAGTTTGAACCACATGACATCGAAGTCTTTAGATTCGTATGTTTCTTCTCATTGACAACATAAATCATCTCGCATAAAAACAGCAAATCCAGAGTTATGTCGAAATCGGGAGTAAAGCTCTGATAGAGCTAAAATATGAGGCTTATCTGATATTAGGTGCTAGTGGACCGAGCTAATATTTGTGTTGATGCCTCTCCTGTTGCAGAAGTCCAGTCGCAGTCTATTTACTATCCAAACCATCATCCCCCAATAGCCGAATGAGAGGCTATTTTACCTCCGGAGTATTTTGATCTGGGAGGCGCCATCATGCAATATTTTTTCTTTTCTTTTCTCTTCCACCCTTGAACCGAATCACAAAGGAATGGTGAAGAAACATTAACCAGAGATTATTTCACGCCACCTAAGCAAATGTGGTGGTATTTCACCGGACGGTGCGGGGGGAACACATCTACCACTATAAATACACATAATTACCATAAAAGTATTTTTCTAAATAAAAAGTCCTTGACCCTTTAACCTTTGACCTTAACATCATGGTAGGGATTTATATTATAAAATTCCATATAATATAATGCATATAAGTATACGCCAACTAGGGATTACAGTCCAGCACTGTTTCAATATCGCGGGAAAATTGCAGGACTGGTGCTAATCCGAGGTATCCCACGGGAATCCGCAGAGGTGTTTTACATGTTAGGAAATTTAATAAATAAAACATTCTTATTAGTTAACTTCGCAATATATCCCATAACTATAATGAGTATGACTTCGTCAGCTTTTTAAATGTAGGGAACTTAGTGCCAATTAACTTATTTATTTTCTGTATATTATCTGATAACATCTAACTGGTCTATAACTTATCTGCCTGAGATAATAATTATTTTAATAGTCATTAAAGTAAATCACAATTAGCACATTAATTTGTAAGTTGGATTTGAATAATCATGCAATGCAATATTCATTCTACATATTATAGTGCTAAGTAATAATTTAACATTAAATTTGAAAATAATTATAAATGCGTTTTAAACAATTAAGTCAATTTACTTTTTGGAAATATATATTGAAAAACAAATAGCACCATTTGTGTTATCTCCCGATCTCCTACATATGACGCAGCAAGCGAAAACCACACCACTTGTAGGTTTGTACGTCAATAGGTCATCATGCATCAATGTTAAGTATTTTCCTTTCGCTTTATCAGTTTCATATGCCTTAATTTATTTTTTTAATATTTCTTTCAAATCTTTATTATCTGTAGTTCCCGTCTGTTAAGTGAAATATTCATTGTCTTGATTTATCTACATCTCTAGTTCATTTTCCAACGTTAAATTATTTTGCAGAGAGTTTTGGCTGTCAACTGCAGGCGTGACAACTTCTACATATTCGACGTCATCCTTAACAACTCTGCGTAGCTCATTTTTAATTTCTTGATGCATCTTAATCTTCTTCGGCAACTGAAACGTATGATCAGGTGTCTTCAACTCTTGATATATATTTTTTTTGGATTCTGCAAATAAACAAATAAATCTTTGCCACCCAATACTAACAAGATTCTAGAAGATCCACTTTCAGTCGGCACTTTTGATGTAGCGCTTACAAAGGCGGGGGGCGAAACGTGGCACCAGGCCTAAGCGGTTGACCAGCATTTTACCAGATTCCGTAACGGGGCAAGGAGGGAAATGCAGGGGGCGGAGCTTAGAGTGAACATTCTAGTCTATTGTTAATGTTTGGTGCCTGTGCGTCTTTCTTTCACTCTTACATGTAGCGCGTCGAGTAGGCCAGCGCTCAAAACTGTATCTTACTTCTTCAACTAATAAAAATAAATCGAAAAATTGTGTTTGCAGTTATTAGTAATTGTTTGATTTTATATCATTTTTCATTCGTAAATTGTATACCAGATGCTATTTCGATAAGAGCCTTTTGAATATAAACTTTAATAATGTAAAAAACACCATTTTGTTTCCAATAAGTGCTGCAATCTGGAATTAAGTTCAATTCTTTCCCTCTCTCTTCATTTACATATTTCTGCAAAAACATGTCTTCTTTGGTTGGCGAACTCTAAAAATCTAAAATTACTTCAGCTGGTTGTCGATCGATAGTTACGATCAAACTTTGTTCCTCGTTTATCTCTTCCCAATCTTCGCCGGCATTTATATCCAAATCAGTCAACGTTTTTTCTGTAGGTTCTACTTCTCGTTCATTATTTTTTGCTTGAAGCATCGACCACAGATAACTGTATATCGTGTGTGGAAGGCAGTTGCTGGACGAAAGGTACAAATTTACCCACTTTTACCATGACGCTTGCATTGTCAGTTGTCATTCCGATAATATTGGCTTCAAAATCAAGACAAAAACTCATCAGACATGTTTTGACCAATCGGCATGGCAGTACATGTACCGTGTATTCAGGTCACACCAAGATTAAAATGGGTGCTTTTGTGATGAACATTCACTTTCAAATATCATAATCATGCATATCAGCTTTAACGGTATTTCAACAATTTATTATTATGACTGTAGATCTGATTGTATTAGGAGAATTTGGAAGTTGAAACCCACATTACATACTTAAATCTCAAGACTTACATAAATAATTGAGCCTGGAAATTAATTTTGCATGGAACTTTCCTACATAAACTGGTTGTTTATAGTTTTAGTTTCCTTTTGCAATTAGATAGATATTTGAAGTGAATGCTTTGAGAACTAAGTATGTTTTTAGAGGTAAATTACTTAATTTAATTCTTATATCTTCCTATGAGTTACTTGGGAAACAGTCCTAATATAGCCCCATTTCGAGGAAAAGCGAGACATGAAGAAAAAGACGTCGTATTTGGTAATAATAAGACTTTCTACAACCCAACAGTTAATTCAAAATAAAATATGAATTTGTCTTTGAGCAGAATGAAGCCAAACACTACGTGTTCTTGACAATTGTTTTCGTTAATGCATGGTTTATATATGTGACCAAATACATGCTTTCTTTTGCAGCACCACCATCGAATCAGGAATTGTTTGTTTTCCGTTGGTAAAACTCCCAAATACTCAGTTGTGTCCTGCTGACCCCGAGTTTAGGTCCTGAAGTGAAAACTTTGTAATTTAACTATTACAGAGTCCGTCTGGTTGCAAACGCGGTTAATTTAAAGCTTGACTGAACTGATGTAAACGCATAGACCAGTTACAAATTCTCAATTTTACATCCACCAGGACAAACCCGAGAGCTTCGCATGTGAGCTAATAATTTAACGTTATTTTGCAACCTTAATAGATGCTTTATTTATTATCAGTGATACTGCTTTCCTCTGAGAATACCTACATTGCAAAATAGCTTGCACATATTTGAAACAGCAATTAGTTGCCCATGATTGCCATAAAGAGACGGGGATGGGACGCCCGTGGGGAAAAAGGCACTATTCAGACCTGTTATTCTATTTAAAGACGTCGGTGTCGTGAGAAGCGGCAAGGAGAACTGCACCTAAACAATTTTAAAAATGCAGATATGGAGTAAGTACAAATCAGCTGATTTTCAAAATATTAAAAAAATATAGAGCACAACCTGCGTACATTCCCTTTAGGGATAATTTTTATTGACAGAACCATTTTTGCCAGCATCCCTTATAGAAAGCATTTATGCGCAAGCGTATCATGAGGTAATCCGACTT
>MU188152.1:53954-66107 GCA_016904865.1 Pissodes strobi | reverse complement strand
ATATAAGGTCTGGACAGGTTCTGATAAGGAACTACATCAATTTCTCAAGAACTAATTAGTTGATATAGTTGGTGATGATGATAACGCTGTCATCTGCTCTTTTTGATTGGTTTTCCTAACCACATTATTCATCAATTTGAATAAGATCTTTTCAAATTCGTTTTTCGCATTATCCCACACCTGACACCAAGTTAGTTGAAAAACGAAATTATCCCACATCTGACACCAAATATGTTTCAATGCAAAATTATCCCACACCTGACACCAATAAGAGCTGTATAAGATTTTAACCATTTAACCATTTGTGAAAATGATAAGCTTAAATATACATTTGAAATTTTAACTCCTACGTGGGTTTATTAACAAATATTTGTCTAACAAAGTGCGGTTTTCACGAATCGATAGAACAAAAGCAAAAACCCTGAGATATAAGGTCTGGACAGGTTCTGATAAGGAACTACATCAATGTCTCAAGAACTAATTAGTTGATATAGTTGGTGATGATGATAACGCTGTCATCTGCTTTTTTTGATTGGTTTTCCCAACTACAACATTATTCATAAATTTGAATAAGCTCTTTTCAAATTCGTTTTTTGCATTACCCACACCGGACACCATGTTAGTTGAAACACGAAATTATCCCACATTTGACACCAAATATGTTTCAATGCAAAATCATTCCACACCTGACACCAATAAATCTGCATAGGATTTTAACCATGTAATTTGTGAAAATGATAAGGCGAAATATACATTTGAAATGTTAACTCCTACACGGGTTTATTAACAAATATTTGTATAACAAAGTGCGGTTTTCACAAATCAATAGAAAAACCTTGAGATATACAAATAGGTATATTAAGTTTTCAGTGACTCATGGACCAAATTATGTCTTGTTCTTCGTCCTTCCAATTTGTTTTCAATACGATAGAGGCTCCTACGTAGCTCTTTACTTGAGTGCGGCCTTGTTTCGAGATCTTACGTTGCCACTGGGCAAGACCGCAGGTCTCCCAAAAGGAGTTACCTTCCTGCTCGTTTACCACAAATATATTTCCCTAACTGTGCCTTCAAGTTCGATCTAGAACTAAGCTCGTTTCTCGGCAATCGCATTTCTGGTAAGACTCCGTCCGTTACGACGCAGATATATTGCAATTTGTACTGCACACAACTAATTTCGGCTCGCGGTTACTGAGGAATTGCTGTACTCCACCTCCACGTCGATTAAGCTCGATATTACAATTTGCTCTTCTGAAAGGCACTAGTTGTTAACCGTAATACGGAAACCTATAAACAATTTGCCGTATTGTGCGCGGTCCATTATCGTGGTCGATATCCTCTATTATATTCTCTTTAGGCGTGACGTGTAGAGGCCGCATACACTAAATAATTGTATGCACTGCAAATGTTTCGGTTATTGCAAATGTGGAAAACATTCAACCCTAAATGTCAAAAAATCAGCGCATTTTAAAACTTTGTGGCCATGGCAAACGTTGGGGTCCAACGTTAAGTGGGAGGGGGAATGTGTGAAGATTATAAATCCTAAATGACCAGCACATTTTAAAACATAGGGTCTTGGCAAGCATTGGGGTCCAACGTTAAGTGGGAGGGGGAATGCACGAATTTCTAAAATTCATAAACCGCTAAGTAAATACCCCTGTCCTAAGTTTGAAAGTGAATTTGACCATCAGTCCGACAGAATTCAATCATTAATTCATTACGTCTTCTCACCATAGACCTCGTCCTTGTCTGTAAACGTGACCATACTTATACAAATAATGTAAAAAGGCATTATAATGTGTGTCATGCAAACAAAATGATATAATCATATTCATGTACTGTCATTCACGTTAGAAATAATTATTTGTAAACCTTTTGCACGTATAGAGCAACCCGATGATGTGGCGTTTGACACGAAATGCCACTTTGGTATGTATTTATCGCTCTAATTAAATATTCCTTTGTATTACATTAGTAGATATAGTTGGAGAGTGCTGAAGCATCCGCCTAGGGACCAAGGGTAAATGTCTCCACCGTGGTACTTGCTTTCTGTCTTCTCACAAATTTAGTTTTACTTTCATTTCTTCTACTTCTATTGGTCAAATCCTGATTCCTAAAGGATTCGCCACAGTCCAAGGTACAAGTAGGCATTCGTAGTATCAACATAAATATTAAGCAGCTGCAACTAACTAGAAATAATTAATTGTGTGCAAACCGCCTACAGAGAAGGCAATTAAACTAAAATTCGCCTACAGTGTGACAGTTTAATTGCGAACTTTTGCCCCAGTGTTATTGACATTTAAGAGTATATTGGTTCAAACACGAGATTCGTTTTATTTCATTGGATTGAAATGAATGGACGTGGAAATTTTAACACGCGATAAAACTTGACCCTCCGAAGTATTTCTTAGAATTACTGAAGCACTTTCTTATAATATAACTGATTCATTATAAAACTCCCTTCCTTCATCGCAACGCATGCGAGATATTTAGAAATTACATTTAAATTCAATAACGATTCACGAGGCGTTCGTATCGACGCGACGTATCATTTTCTAGTCTTCTAATGAGCAAATAATGTATCTACTGTTTGTCCTTTGAAATAATATTGACTCGACCTCCTCCCGCATCCATTATAGACCCTATATCAAGTTCGAAATGCCATTAATATAATAAAACAGTGTGTACAATGGATCATCAGTTATACGACGTCAGGTGTGTGGGTCCCGTCTACGGCGGTAGCGGGTTAAATTCAAGAAAGCTTAGCTCGTTACATAAAAGGGATGATAGATGCGAGCTTAATTTTCATTTTTAATAATTATCCCATGGTAGTGTCGTAGGCGAAATTGAATTAGTGATTGTGTTCGCTTAATAAACGGATTATCCAATTGTAAAGCCCTTGAATAAGCAAAATTTGTAATGAAATGTAAAACAACAAAACAAACTATTTTTGCTGTTCTGTAATTATTTTACTGCTTTTTGTTTTTTGCTGTTTTTGTTGATTTTTACTATTTTGTTGTTTGTACTCTTACATTTTTGCTGCTTTTAACTGTTTTTTTGTTGTGATACTGTAGAACTCGGAATTTTGCACAATTGTAAATATCCTTGTAAAGGTGTTTTTGTTCAATATATTTCTTGTTTTTTACTGATATGTTATTATTATTACTGATTTTTTCGGTTTTTCTGGTTTTTGTTTTTACTGTGTTTTTTACTGATTTTGCTATCTTAAGTTTTTTATTGTTGTAGCAGTATAGTATAAGGACATACCTGTCAATCATCTTGAGCTTTAAGATCTATTTATAATCCATTGTTTATCAATTTATCAAATTTTAATAGCGAAATGATGGTATGTTGAAATGCTTTATACAATGCTACAAACATAGCAAGCTACTGCAAAAACAGTAAAAAATAGCAACAGAGAAGTAAGGACAGCAGAATTTCTTACAAACAGTAAAAACATCAAAAACAACAAACAAAAACAGCAAAACAAAAACAATAAAAGCGATAGCAAAACAGGTGTTGTTTTTACAATTTTGCGAGCTGTTCTGTATTTGTTTTACTGTTTTTGTTGTTGATTTTTACTAATTTGTTATTTGTACTTTTTTACATTTTTGCTGATTTGAACTGTTTTTTGTTGTGGCTCTGTAGAACTCGGTATTCGTGCGGTTGTAAATACTCTTGCAAAGCTGTTTTTCTTACTTTTTCAAGTCTTTTCCTATTTTTTTTAATGATACATTTTTATTTTTAATGATCTAGAAGTTTTTATGGGTTTTATTTTTTTTTCTGTGGTTTTTACTGTTGTTTGCTGTTTTTATGGTTTTTTGTTGTGGCAGTGTGAATAAGGATATATGTGTAATCGTTTATAACTGTTTGAACCCTTTATCATCACTCTGAGCTTTAAATTAGTAGTTTTTAATCAGTTATTTATTAAATATATTTAAGAAACTAGCCTTAAATGACAATTTTATTAATGGCAAAAAGTATGATATGTTGCAATGCTAGTAAAATTAATGACAAAAAACAGTAGGAAACAGCAAAAAAGTAGTAAAAATCAGCAGAATTATTAACAAACAGTAAAACCAGCACAACCACAACAGCATTAAAAACAAAAACAGTACAATCAACAGGAAAAACGGCTGTTGATTTTACGGTTTTAATATTTTGCTGTTGTTTTTCCTCTTTTTTTTTTGTAGTAAAGCAATTACAAAAACCACAACAATAACAGTCAAAACAATGCAACGCAACAAAAACAACAACAAAAATAGTAACACCAATAAGAAAAATAACTGTTGTTTTCACTGCTTTGCGGGTTTTTACCGTTTTTGTTGTTCTGTAGATGTTTTTACTGCTTTTTTTCATTTTTTATTGTTTTTACTGTTTTTTTTTCAGTTTGTTGTTTGTACTATCTTTACATTTTTACTGTATTTTATTGTGATACTGTAGAACTCTGAATTTGCACAATTGTAAATATCCTTGTAAAGCTGTTTTTGTTACTTCTTCTATTTTTCTTGTTTTTTATTTTTGATATGTTGTTATTTTTACTGAATTTGAAAAATAGTAGAATATTGCAAAAATAGTAAAATGGATAACAAAAAACAGGAACAAAAAAAAACAGTAAAAATCAACTAATTATTAACAAACATTAAAAGCAAGAAAACAGCAAAAACCATCAAAAACAAAAACAGTAAATCGAACTGGAAAAATATCTGTTGTTTTACGGTTTTGCGTCTTTACTATTTTGTTGTCGTTTTCCCGTTTTATTGTTGAAAAGCAATTACAAAAACCAATCAAAACAACACAAAACCAGTAAAAATTAGCAAAATTATCAACAAACTGTAAAAACAGCAGAAACAGGTAAAATAACAAAAAGCAGCAAAATAAAAACAGTAAAAGCAACAACAAAAACATCTGTTGTTTCTTCAATTTTGTGGAATTTTACTGTTTTTGCTGTTCTGTATTTGTATGATTTTTTTGTTGTTGATTTTTACTATTTTGTTGTTTGAACTATTAAATGTTTTTTTGTTGCGACACTGTAGAACTCGGGATCTGCGCGATCGTAAACCCTTGTAGAGCTGTTTTTATTACTTTTTAATTTGTTGCCTATTTTTTACTAATATGTTGGTTTTTATACTGATTTTGCAGTTTTCTTCTGGTTCTTGTTTTATTGTGGTTATAACTGTTTTTCGCTTTTAGCTATTTTACTGTTTTTGCAGCTGAATTTTACTATTTTGTTAATTAAACTTTTTTTACATTTTTGCTTTGCGTAATTTTAAATGCTCTTGTAAAGCTGTTTTGACAATTTTACAAGTAAACAGCAAAATAACAAGAAGCATCAAAAACAAAAACAGTGAAAAAAACAGCTGCTGTTTTTACTATTTTGTTGTTGTTTTTACTGTTTTATTATTGTAAAGCCATTTATAAACCAGTAAAAAACAACACAAAAAGAGTAAAAATTAGCAGAATTAGCGTCAAACCGTTAAAACAACGCAGAGCAAAAACAGCAAAAGCAAAAGGAACTGTTTTCCGGGGTTTTCCTGTTTTTATTATTTTATTGTTTCTACTACTTTTTACAGTTTGTTTGTACTATTTTTACTGGTTTTTATTGTATTTTGTTGTGGTACTGTAGAATGGTGTTTTGTTTTTACTGATTTTGCAATTTTTCACTTTTGTTTTTTACTGTATTGCTATTTTTATCGTTTTTTGCTAGTTTTTTTTAGGACAAATTATGATGATTATAATAGTGATAGTCAAAACAATGATATGTTGACATGCTTTATATCATGTGACAAAAATAGTGAAATACTGTAAAACAATTACAAAAAAACAGTAAAAATCAGCAGAATTATTAACAAGCAACAAAAATAGCAAAAAACAGTTAAAACAACAAAAAGCAGCAAAAACAAAAATAGTAAAAGCAACAACCAAATGAGCTGTTGTTTTTCCACTTTTACGGTCTTTTCCTGATTTTTGTTATTCTGTAGTTGTTTTTGCTGTTTTACCGGATTTATCACTTTTACAGTTTTGTTGAAATTTACTATTTTGATATTTTTAACTGTATTGTAATTGTTTTAAATTTTTGCTAATTTTTACTGCTTGTAATTTGGATTAGTTTGAAAAATTCATTAATACTTTTTGAAATTTTAATACTTAATAAACTACGCTGAATTTCACTTTTCTTAGCTAAAAATGTTCATTACAATCTTTTAAAATTATAGTCATTAATAAATCTTCCAAGCTAAAATAAAATCTAGCTTTTCTCAGCTAAGGATTTTTATTAAAACTTCTTTAAATTCTAATGATATTTGTTAATACTTTTTCAAATTGTGATCATTAATGTATTTTTCAAGTTAAAAGAAAATCTTGCAATTCTCAGCTAAGGATTTTCATTAAAACTTTTTTAAATTCTATTCACTAATGTAATTGTCAGACGATACTGAATCTTGTTATTCTTAGCTAAGGATGTTCATTAACACTTTTTCAAATTGTAGTCATAAATTAATCTTTCAAGCTAAAATGAAATTTTGCTATTTGTAGTTAAGGATTTTCATTAAAACTTCTTCTTCTAATGTTTTGTTAATACTTTTTCAAATTGTAATAATTTGGGTTAGTTTGAAAAAATTCATTAACACTGTTTGAAATTTTAATACTCAATAAACCATGCTGAATTTCACTTTTCTTGGCTAAAATTTTTTTCTTTTAAAATTAAAGTCATTAATAAATTTTCCAAGCTAAAATAAAATTTTGCTTTTCTCAGCTAAGGATTATCATTAAAACTTCTTTAAATTCTAATGATATTTGTTAATACTTTTTCAAATTGTGATCATTAATGTATTTTTCAAGTTAAAAGAAAATCTTGCAATTCTCAGCTAAGGATTTTCATTAAAACTTTTTTAAATTCTATTCACTAATGTAATTGTCATAACGATGCTGAATCTTGTTATTCTTAGCTAAGGATGTTCATTAACACTTTTTCAAATTGTAGTCATAAATTAATCTTTCAAGCTAAAATGAAATATTACTATTCGTAGCTAAGGATTTTCACTAAAACTTCTTCTTCTGTTTTGTTAATACTTTTTCAAATTGTAATCATTAATATATATTTCAACTTAAAACAAAATCTTGCTATTCTCAGCTAAGGATTTTCATTGAAACTTCTTTAAATTCTAATGATTTTTATTAATACTTTTTCAAATTAATTAATATATTTTTCAAACTAAAATAAAATATTTCTAAGGATTTTCATAAACTTCTTTAAATTCTAATATTTTTTTTTAATACTTTTTCAAATTGTATCATTAATATATATTTAAAGTTAAAATAAAATCTTGCAATTCTCAGCTAAGGATTTTCATTGATATTTCTTTAAATTCTAAAGATTTTTATTAATACTTTTTCAAATTAATTAATATATTTTTCAAGCTAAAATAAAATATTTCTAAGGATTTTTATAAACTTCTTTAAATTCTAATGATCTTTTTGTTAATACTTTTTCAAATTGTATTATTAATATATATTTAAAGTTAAAATAAAATCTTGCTATTCTCAGCTAAGGATTTTCATTAAAACTTCTTTGAATTCTAATGTTTGATATTAATACTTTTTAGAATTGTAATCATTTATATAATTTTGAAGTTAAAATAAAATCTTGCTATTCTCAGCTAAGGATTTTTATTGGAATTTCTTTAAATTCTAATGATTTTTATTAATACTTTTTCAAATTAATTAATATATTTTTCAAGCTAAAATAAAATATTACTATTCTTAGCTAAGGATTTTGATTAAAACTTCCTTAAATTCCTATGATTTTTTTAATACTTTTTCAAATTGTAATCATTAATATATATTTCAAGTTAAAATAAAATCTTGCTATTCTCAGCTAAGGATTTTCGTTGAAACTTCTTTAAATTTTAATGATTTTTATTAATATTTTTTCAAATTGAAATCATTAATATATTTTTCAAGCTAAATTAAAATATTACTATTCATAGCTAAGGATTTTCATTAAAACTTCTTTATATTCTAATGATTTTCATTAATACTTTTTAAAATTGTAATCATTTATATAATTTTGAAGTTAAAATAAAATCTTGCTATTCTCAGCTAAGGATTTTCATTAAAACTTTTTTGAATTCTAATGTTTGTTATTAGTACTTTTTCAAATTATTTAATATAGGTTGTTTCAAGCTAAAATAAAATATTACTATTCTTAGCTAAGGATTTTCATTAAAACTTCTTTAAATTCTAATGATTTTCATTAATACTTTTTCAAATTTTAATCATTTATCTAATTTTCAAGTTAAAATAAAATCTTGCTATTCTCAGCTAAGGATTTCCATTAAAACTTCTTTAAATTCTAATGATTTTCATTTATACTTTTTCAAACTGTAGTCATCAATATATTTTTCGAGTTAAAATAAAACCTTGCTTTTCTCAGCTAAGGATTTTCATTGAAACTTCTTTAAATTCTAATGATACTCATTAATACTTTTTCAAAATGTAGTCATTAATATATTTTTTAGATAAAATAAAACTTGCTATTCGCAGCTAAGGATTCTCAAGAAAAATCTTGTTACCCTTAGCTAAAGATTTTCATTAAAACTTTTCTAAATTTTGATCGTTAATGAAGTTTTCAAGCTAAGATAAAAAAACAGCTAACCTTTGCTAATTTTTTTCATATACTGTTCACAGGTTGAAGTAACTTGCTGCTTCCATGAATCGCTTCAAATTTCTAATGGGATACTTTTTGGAATCTTATCTTAGTGATGCACTGATGACTGCTAATACATCTTACGGACGGGACGTCCCAAAGCGCTCCCTGAGCTTATAATTGAATATTATTAAAAGGAAATTTAATGGACGAGAGGCAACCCATAAATAATGCAGCGTTCGTTCGACGAACAAGCCTCGCTTACCTTATTTATGCGGGGTTTTGCTTGCAGTAGTGTACATGGTAGTGGGTCACGACTGTATTAATAAGGTCGGTTTAGTTAAATCTAGGCTGTAATATGGGTTTAAATTACACCATAGCAATTAAAGTATGATCGAAAAATCTCCTTCTTTGTGTAGCGCATATATCATCGACGTAGTAATAAGTATATAAATACATGCTTGCAGGAAGCAGTCATACACATCAACGTGTATGGTGCCAGTTTTGGAGTGGTACAGATTATGCGTCTTGGAGCATTGTATCTTTGGAAGAATTTGAAGTTGGGGTCATCGCTAGCTAGAAAATGGGAAAGAATAATTATTTATAAGAGGTAACGTAGGATTGTGAAGGTGTCAGGATCTTCAACAAACCAAAGGGTAGAGGCTATGCATGCTGACTGAAAGCAGACAATATTCAAATTATTAAAAGTAATTTTACTATAATGAAATATTTTACCAAAACAGTAAATCATCGAGGAACAAACGTCTTGTGCAAGCGAACCGGGCGCCATTATGTATCGTTAATATTAGCTGTGTTTGATGACACACGGCGTTATTAATGACCGGGGTAAATTTTAATTTATCGTGATGAAACGAGTACTCTGCGTTTGTTGCATGTAATTTATTTAATAACGGCAGGAGGAATATATTGTTAGATACGCACACATGAATTTAACACAAATGGTTTTCGTTATAAATGTTGCGCTTTGCTAATTCTTACTAAAATGCAACAACAAACACATTTTATTCATTATGAGAGAATTTTCCAAATAGTCGAAAATCGCTACGAAACATTTGACGATTTAAAAAGCAGTAAGCCGCAAAGGGTTTCGGAAAAATCGTAGGGAAATAAAGGCTTATTGGCTCTTTGATACCCGTTCCACGGTCTGTTTTTCTATTTTTGCGCTCCCGGTTGACCGGGCTTTTTGCATTTAGGCGAATTTATCTGACTGCCTCGGTTTGAGAATTTGTTTAGCGGAAAATTGCCGTAGGCTCTTTTCATTCCGGAATTGATGCGTGTAAACTCGATTTACCGATTAGTTTCCAATACGAAATCCGTATAACGTGGTTTGTTCGACTAGGATGGCGAAGATATCGTTAATGCCTCAGTTACGATTTTTTATTGGATTTTTATCTTCGCAACTTCTTAATAAGGGCTTTAGAGGAGCCATTCTCCATCAACATTAATCGAGACACTCCTCTAGACAAGTGTAAGACAATATTACAGACAGATACAGGCAAAGAATTTTGTAATTAAATAAATCAAAACAATCGTCAAATATCAGCTACTAACTAAGGTTCAAAATCCACCTGTCATAAAATGACGCGGATGACCTTGTTTTTACCGGCAACAATAAAACAGAGAATGAAATGACACGAAAAATAAAATGGAAAAAGCGTTTGAAAATATCACCTATCAACTAAGGTTTTAAAATCACAATTAAACAGGGTTACAAATATATTTAATAAAATTAAAGCAAGGCAAAATAATAGAAAAAAAACGTCACACTATCAAACAGAGCAAATATATTAAAACGTATAAATAAAGGTGAATAATAATTAATAGTAACAATATTAAAATAGGTGTAAAGGATATGTTCTAGATCAGCTCCCGCTCTTTCCTGTTTTGCTGTCTGTTTTGCTGTTTTAGTGTCTGTTTTGCTGTTTTAGCGTCTGTTTTGCTGCTTTACTGTCTGTTTTGCTGTTTCACTGTCTGTTTTTACTGCAAAACAGACAGTAAAAACAGACAGCAAAAAGCAGCAAAACAGACAGTAAAACAGCAAAATAGACAGTAAAACAGCAAAACAGACAGTAAAACAGCAAAACAGACAGTAAAACAGCAAAGCAGACAGTAAGATGTAAAGGCCATGTTTTAGATCAGCTTCCGCTGTTTCCTGTTTTGCTGTTTTACTGCCTGTTTTGCTGTTTGGCTATCTGTTTTACTGTTTTTGTTGCGAACCAGACAGTTAAAACAGCAAAACAGACAGTAAAACAGCAAAACAGAGAGTAAAACAGCAAAACAGGAAAAAGCGGGGGCTGATCTAGAACATAACCTTTACATCTACTTATTAATGGGTAAAATAATAATGCAAAAGGAGAAACAATGAAGAAAAATCAAAGTAAAAACAAAAACAAGCAAGAAAAAGATAATTAATTAACACAAAAAATGAGACGGGAAAATCTAGTGGTAAAAGATTTGGAAGCGGTATCACATTAAAAACTAGGGATTAAAAATCACATTTGTTAAAGGAGATAAAAAGGAACAAGTAAAATTAAATAAAATCACAGCAAAAGATAACCAAACCAAACATGTAAAAATAAAATTCGAAAACAGTAAGATATGCTATTAACAACAAGGTTTAAAAATCACAATTGAAGAAGACAAAAATATATTAATATTTAAAAAAATTAGAAAAGAAAACATCAAACTATCAAACAGAGCAATTATATATCAAAAAGTAAGAACAAAATATAATAATAAATTAAACGCAAAGAAAGCATGTCAAATAAAATTGAAAAACAGTAAAATGTGCTATTAACAAGGTTTAAAAATCACAATTGAAGACAAAAATATATTATCTAATAAAATTAGAAAAGAAAACGTCAAATTATCAAACAGAGGAATTATATATAAAAAAGAATGAACAAAGTCTAATAATAAATTAAACAAAAAAACATGTAAAAATAAAATTGAAAAGCAGTAAGATGTGCTACTAAAAACAAGGTTTAAAAGTCACAATTGAAGAAGACAAAAATAAATTAATATTTAATAAAATTAGGAAAGAAAACATCAAACTATCAAACAGAGCCATTATATATCAAAAAGTATGAACAAGGTCTAATAATAAATTAAACACAAAGAAAACATGTTAAAATAAAATTGAAAAACAGTAAGATGTGCTATTAAAAACAAGGTTTAAAAATCACAATTGAAGAACCTAAAAATAAATTAATATTTAATAAAATTAGAAAAGAAAACAACAAGCTATCAAACAGAGCCATTATATATCAAAAAGTATGAACAAGGTATAATAATAAATTAAACACAAAGAAAACATGTCAAATAAAATTGAGAAATAGTAAGATGTGCAAGGTTTAAAAATCACAATTGAAGAACACAAAAATAAATTAATATTTAATAAAATTAGGAAAGAAAACATCAAACTATCAAACAGAGCCATTATGCTATTAAAAACAAGGTTTAAAAATCACATTTGAAGAAGACAAAAA